>KV428080.1:0-112940 GCA_001632355.1 Sistotremastrum suecicum HHB10207 ss-3 | reverse complement strand
CCATGTTACTCTCAGTCACAGGTCACCCAGATGCTCATCCTTGCCAGGAAGGCAGCATTCAGCCACTTATATCACTGCTTACACCATGTAAGAGGTGATATACCAACCCAGAAGCATGAAAACATGATATATCATTGGTTGGAAATAGATTACAGAAGGATTTGAGAAAAAACTGCAATATAAATCGATTTTTATCGATTTTTATCGCAAAAGCGATCTAAACTGATTTAAATCGATATTGATATCGCAGTTTGGGGGAAAAAATATCGATATCGCGATATTGATCAGATATTTTGAGATTTTGGAAATTGCAATATCGATCATGATATCGATATTTCAAAATTTGGGTAAAATATCTGATTAGATTGCATTTCACAACACTAGCCATGCAATAAAACTTTGTTCGTTAAATCCAGAGCGCCAAGAGCCCAATGGATTATATAGTTTAAGGATGAACACGAGTATAGCAAAAAAATTGGTACCCATGGATAAACCTGAGTAGGTACCTGCCTTTTTCATTTTTTACAGGTACCGAGTATTGGCTTTCCCAGAAAAACTGTCAAAAACAGGTATCCATACCTGGGGTACCTGGGTAAAAAGGCCATTTTACTCAGGTATTACTCAGGTAGGTACCCGTCTTTTGGGAAGTGAGTGGGTATGGCTGGCCAGAATCTCCTCTGAAATACTCATGAGTGGATTCTCAGGTGGGGCAGGTATATACTCGTGTTCATCCTTAATATAGTTGCAGTGATTCCCGGACTTTCGAATGGTATGTTGAGAATTTGAATGCGAAGTTAGATGAATCTTTTGCCACCGCAATTTGGAGGTTCTAAATCACAATCACCAGTACCTTGGCCCACAGCCACAGCTATACTGGTGAACGAGGTCAAATGGGCACCTCTCCGAAACATAAACCCAGACAGATGAATTATAGATGAAATATAAGAGAATCTAAGGAGCGTACAAATGTCCACAATGAAGCAACAGACACGTCCAAATGGTCAATCCTCTATAAGGATGAACAAGAATACACCAGAAAAAAGGATACCCATGGATAGACCTGGGTAGGTACCTCTCTTTTTTATCTTTTACAGGTACCGAGTATTGGCTTTCCCAAAGAAAACTGCAAAATAAGGATACCCATACCTGGGGTACCTGGGTAAAAAGGCCATTTTACCCAGGTATACCCTGGGTGAGTACCTACCCATGGGGCTAGTGAGTGGGTATGGCCAGCCATTTTCTTCCTCCCAATACTCATGAGTGGATACTCAGGTACAGTGAGTATGTATTTGTGTTCATCCTTAAGGTCGATGATGACGGGGAGTGGTGGTGAGACGGTGATGGTGTTTTTGAGCTCGTCGATTTCATCAAGGATGTTCTGGCGTCTAACTGTGGGATGGAGGGTGGTAAGCCAGGGTGGAGATGTGAAGAAGAATGGTACATACATTGGTGGGCAGAACCTTGACAGTACTTGCCCCACATGTGGCGCTTTCGCCAGCTGTTGTGGGCAAGGCTTGCATCAATGTCCTTAAGCTCTTGTTGGAGCTTAGAGATGGCAGACCATTTCTGAGAGGACATCATTCTGCGAGTGTTTGGAAAGGGCTCTGAGGATGCGACGGATGTGTGGTGTGTGAGAAGGGGATCACCGGGATATTCCCGCCCCGTATATCCGATACACGAACTGATACACGGAATATTAAGTAGTGCGCGATTAGATAGTTTCAGGAAATTTTCATTAGACAGCTAACATGTATATAAGGACTACTAGATAGCTATGTATAAATGCCGCTCACCAACATGGTGGGACGAGTTGTTAATTCGCCTTTGTGCGGAAAATCGGAGATTATATAGCGCAATGTCCAAAGAGTGCAAAACAATCCCAAATAAATACAAAGGGCATCTTCAACCCAATTTGAACAATACAATGCGCTGTTCACTTGAGTGTCCATGCAAAAACAGTGCTGCTAAACTCAGCGCTCGGAAGTGACTTTATTCCCCCAATAACGGACGCCGGATCACATCTAAGTGTCACTCCATTCCTATAGATGTAAAAGTCCTTGCTTCCCCTTTGACTTCGTCAGTTTCCGGCCTCGTGGGAGTCACGCGATTTCTTTGACCGATTGAGATCCCAGAGCTGGTCTCAGCTCCTGCATCTTCAATAACTCGAGAAGCAAATTCTTCGGAAGCAATCATGCCAGGAAGATTGATAGACGACGGAGGTAACTCTGAAAGTCATAAGAACAGATATACATGAAATCCAAAATAAGACTGACCGGTATAATAAGGTATATAATATTGTGCTTCTTGGCGAGTTAAGAACTTCTCTTCACAAAGACGAAGAAATTCCAAAACAGCATCTCGGTCTATGGGCCATGACATATCGACGTACTCAAAGCTGTTTAGGAATGTTCTACAAGCCCGGAGTTTTTCTTTGTAATTGCATTTTTCTTTGATAAACTTCACGAGGCGAGGAAAACGTTCCAACCCTGGAGGCGCCAAATTGATACCTGCTTCGTGTGCAATGAAGACGTGTACTGCGAAGGCTCGAAGGTAGATAAGAGCGTTCTCGTCGTCGTCGGGGAGTGCACGGATGAAATTATCGACTGCACGTAGAGCGGACTCCTCGTTTCCTTTGATAGCGAATAACACGAGTGGCATGGTGAGGGTGATGGCGCGATGAGGTTGTCGAATGAGCGATTTAACGAGGATATCTCGATCGACGTGTGAAACGATGTCAGTCAAGATGTCGTCCTTCTCCGTTCTCTGAATACCCAAGCAGAGATCAAGAGCGATATCGAAGATGAGCTTATGATCATCCGACGCTGGCATTGGTATCTGGAAAGAAGCTAGGATGTGAGCTATACATTCCTCGTATGAGTGCCGCCAAGGGCGATCCATAGCGTCATAAAGATTATTCATATCGCATATGAAGCTCGCCATAGCGAGGAAATAATCTTTTCGGTATTCTGCTTGAATAGCAGTAGCATCCTGGAAGAGACCATGTAGTAACGCGATGATCTTTTGGGAATAACTTCGCAGGAGCGGTGTGACGTAGACGCCTGAGACTGGGAACAGACGCCCTGGCAACCGATGAAGGTATTGCGCTATGGTGACTTTCACGCGTAGCGAAGAATCGGTGGAAAGAAAGCGGATCGCAGCTAATAGAGATGCTTCGAGCGCGTTTATTTGGACCCATCTTCTATCGAGAAGTGACGGGACCACTGTGTCTAGCAACTCAGATTCGGTCAAATCGGTGACCAATCGAGAGTAGACGTTCATGGCGCTCTTAGTCATCAGGTCTGTATCTTGAGTGGCACGCGGATACATGCTCTGCGGGAGACGCTCCTCGAATAGTGACGCAAATGGTCTGTCTATGGGCTGATCTTTGAGAGAGAACCAGGTTCGGAATTTACTTCCGAGCCAAATTGAGAAAGGGCTTTGGAAAGGTGATTGCCGGTAGCGAACTGCATGTCCAACTGTAGCCGCGATGACCAAAGCGACTAGAGAGGAGGAAAGCGTTCCGAGTACGCTGACGATAACGAGGATGGCGGGTGGAGTCTCGAATGAAATGGTCAGACACCATAACTGGTAGAGGAATCCGAATACGAAGAAGGCGATGGAGGAGATGAGTGATCCTTGGAGGGTGCTGACTAGAGGCGCTAACCATTTCTCGGCCATTTCTTTGCGAGCTTCGTGTCGAAGTGTCCTTTCGAGGAAGGTGTCGCCATACGGAATGGATGTCATTTTGCCTATCCATTGCCTCCCCAGCACGCAAAGAATAGCAGTGAGAATCTGGGATAGAAATGAGCCAGGGCTGCACATGGGAAAGACATATGGGAGCTTCGTACACTGCCGATCAAAGCCATATAGAAAAAGAACGTGATGACCTGAGTCGATATGGCAGGCTGTGGAGGTTTTCCTTGAGGTTGTGCCGTCGAGTTTTGCGTTGAGATTTGGATATTGGATGAATTGATGATTGTAATGCTAACGGGGGCCGTAGGGCTCCCAGCCGACAGCGATTGAGTCACCGGAACGAGGAAAGCGGTCACGACCGTCAAGAAAAGGGCAATCTGACGCGGATGGGACTGAGCAGAAGCTTTAGATATAGAAAGCAGGTACATACAAAGACCAGTGTAGCATCCATTCCGCTTTTCCATTCCTCTGCTTTCTCCTTCGTTTTTCGCATTGTAGATTGGAATAAGGCATTCCAGGCGGGCTCATCGTTCCATTTCCCTGCGTTGTATGGCAATTCGTCTGTGGTGCGGCGTCAGCACATGCAAAATAGATCAGAGATTGGCCTGACCTCGTCGAGCGTCCTTCGCCAACGTTTCGAGAGACGCGGTCTGCTTTCTCAATAGACCGATTAGTTCATGGAACTTCGGCGAGTCGAAGGGATCGAGATGTCGCCCATCTCCTCGGTTCGAGTCGGTTTCGTCGCTACGAGACATGAGTGCATGAGCAGCGATATATCTGATGCACGGCGACGTACAGATTGTCCAGGCGTTGCACAGGCGAGCTGGCGGGGCATAGTGCGCTATATCCGTCGGCCGGCCAAGACGGCATAACGGCATCAATTATTTGCAAGATTTATTGACACGTGAAGGACATGGCCCGTGCACGCTGCTGGAGTATATAATGCTCTTGTGTGTGTACTGCAATTCTTCATACTTACCTTGATGGCATGTACCCCTTCACGTAATTGGGTATATGTGTCATGGAAACTCCGCATAGCACGGCGACCCTGTTCCATAGCGGAGGAGCTGTGACATGTATGGGGAAACCCCTCATGCACCGTCTAAATATTTTCCTGTGCAGGATTGGCCCCTCGGGCTAACCTGCCCTCTTTTTTTGGCACCTAAGTAGTCCTAACCCTAACCATACGCGTATTTAAAATAAAATTTGATAACCGTCCAATCCTGTCAACCCAATTTCGAGATTTTCCGCCGCTATCTCCGTCTCCGCACTACGTTGATCGACTGATCGTCCGCGGAATGTGATGTACCTGATTGAAATGACTGTATTCTTCTCCTACTTATTGCTTACTTGTTCTTACACTTGTATGCACTTGCAGTCATAGTAGCTCTGCAGAGTTCGGAATTAAAACTCTACTCAGTTATGCCTTCAACCAGGAAAGCTCCCATTGTCGGTCCCTTGAAACGCAGTAATTAACCTGCCCAACTCTCAAGAACAGGTTCGAGACAGCATGCACCACCGTAAGTCCACGAATTTCAGCTACTGAAAACCTACTGGTTTTCTGGGTCAATTTATTCTGGTAGGACTCCAGGTTCCGTTGGTGTGACGCATTAAACAAAGCTAATACAACTTGATACCATACAGGTACATTCGTCATTTCGACCATCCCTTTCATCCAGGTTATTTATTCGATCGGCCGAAAATGTCTAAAGGAACCGGGGAAGCCTACATCCTCTCGACCCCCGAACACCAAGCGTGCAAAAGAGCTAGTTCAAGCCGACCCTGAGTGAAGGCGTCCTGTTTCTGACGACCCTGAAACACGAGGCGACCCAAAGGGAACACGCAGAGACTCGATTTCCGCGTCAAAAGAGTGAGCATATGTTGTCTTTGCTAGCGATCTCTTGTTTTTCTCACGTCGCCAGGTGTGCTGATTATTCTTCCCGACACGTGTTGATGGGCTATTTTTCGAAGATTTTGTTGATCGGCCTCAGGCCAATTTTCACCGAAAGACCCGAAGGAGTTGAAATCGATCCAACATTGGATTGGACTGTCAGTCAAGGGCGAAAATCCTTGCCTGATCTTGGGATGCGTTGTTGGCTCGACGCTCTCCTCTCGACTCTCGTTGTTTGCCAGAACAGGCAAGCAGCAGAGAGATAATCTCGGGCTTTCTTTGCGATCTTGAACATAACGGAAGAACCGCAAACAACGGTCTTGTTCTCCTGCTGCCTCGTTTACTTTACTCTGTGCTCAGGTCCGCAACATGCGGCCTCGTTTGCTTCCGGAGACTCGGGCCCTACAATCCACAGTGCGATCGGATCTCGTGAAATTGTAGGGAAAGGACAACCAAGCTAACGATCGATATTCATATCCGTTTCCGCCTATACTTTCTGGACATCTAGAGTCATGAGATCATTCTCAGCGGCTTTCGGGATTGAACATATTCCGCTGCTTTCTCGTCCCTCGTACTCCGTTCGAGTCCATGTTTATTGACTCGATACACGACCGTACTCTGCACCAGCCTGAAGCTGATCACCAGTATGGCTATTGCTAGACTGCCAATATCTTATACGATGATGTTGCATCAAGCTTCTCTTGAAGCAACGCCCAGTGGGATACGATTGCTCCCGATAACTTCTCGGTCTTCATTCGAAGAACAGACGCTTGAGCTTAACATGAAATGAAACCCGCGGACCGGTAGTCGTTCTAGCAACTTCATTGTCATTAATTATAGCACTAATTCCCGACATGCTGTCTTGCGATTCTGTTTGAATGCTCCGGACGTGCTGGCTCCATGAGGCTGTTTCTCGGCAACGTGGGTAGCCCTTCCTTTGTCCGTGCCCTTGATTCTGCTCTTCGACATCGGGAACGTAGTGACAGACGCCAACTATGTTTATTATTTTGTAGCCTTTTTTCTGCGATCAGTACTATACGAGTAGTACTCAATTACATTGTCTTACTATTCTCCTCATCTGCTTCCTATCAGAGACGAAAGACGGCCAAGCTAACTTCAATATCTCGTAGCCCAGGTTCTGGGGATCTTCTCAGTCGATGGCTCAACCCTGACACCATCCCCACACTATCACGCCACTCTCAACCCCTTCATCTCGACAAACTCCCGAACCCGACGTTCTCCTGACGCGCGGTATAAGATATGAAGCCTATGAACAGCCAGGCAATTCCTCCATCAACATGAGGCCTGTCAATCTCGATTCTAACCGTATATAGCCTATATAGGCAGCATATCTCACGCCACGAAGGGAGCGGTGTTGAGTGGCACGTGTTCATCGTTTAGACTTGTGAGATATCAGGTACATGTACTTGCGGGCGGCTCTCCCGGCTCGATGTTGAGAGAGATATCGTTGAGCATAGTAGACGTGCCAGGGAAAGAAGTGTCCATTCGCGGGATAACTCTAGGAAAAAAAGACAAGAGAGGCAATGGAACAAGCAGACTTTAATCCAAGATTTTCGAACAAGGAACAAACACAGCAGTACGAGAGAAGAGAGACAAGGATACTGATTCTATACTGACTCGCAGCACAGTACTTATTAGTATAGTCGGCTCCAGAATCCTGCTATCATGCATGCTACCTACGTCCCGTTTATCAGTCTGCTAATCGGCACAAAGAGTAGCGTGCATGCAACTCCGCAAGCCAATATCAAGTTGAGGACTCGTGGCGCACGGCGTGACAGTGTAGTTCCGCATCGGCATTCGATTTGAATGGTACATGCAGGTCGATGATAACGGAGGAGAGAGGAGTCGAAGCTTGACGGCGATACGGTTTTTGTTGGCGCCAAAGGACGCGAGTGTAGGAACTGTGTCAACAGTCTTGACTCGCACGGCAGGGACGTCCGTCCGTCCGTCCCGTATGATTTTATTCTGCGAGGTACGTCTTCGATTTTTCAAGTTTGAGTTGGATCGGAAGTTGACGGAGGAGCAAGCGGTGTGATATGGGAAGGCGAAGTCGAGAGATTGTTATCCAATTGTTCTTGACGAGGCCCTCGTAATGAAAGGAAAGCACGGAGAGCGAGAGTAAAGGAGTGAAAAGAGACATTGATCAGCATGATCAAATGCCGGGTCGTCATCAAGGCGAGATGTTTTTGCGTTAGAGTTCATTCGATTCGTGAGTGAGAAAGGCGTTGGTGTATGAGAATGATTTGTATGGTGGGAGATGAGATCGGATCGGTTGAAGATCGGAAGTCGATGAAGATTTTGGAACGGAAGGTGGTGAGGCTTTCATGAAAGCCGCAACGCAAGGAAGTAAAATGAGAAAATCGGTGTTGAGTGAGAAGATAAAAATTGTGAGGATTGGATGTGATGATGAAGATGACGATTGCGCGTGACGTGATCAAACGGTTGATGACAAAACCACCCAAACCAATTTTCTCGAGAAAAAAAAATGCAAGAAAAAATGCAAAATGAAATTGAATAAATGCGGGATATGAAAAGGTGTCGGATATGGAAATAGGAAAAAGAGCAAATAGCACCAAAGGCTTCTCAACATCAAAATGGGGCAAGTCAAAGCACGGATGTAAGGAACGTCCGACAATCGAGCCGATCATGGTACTTCACTGGGGAGCAAATCATGAACGAATTACAGACTGGAGTCGAGTTGATAGGGGTGACTCTCATAGGGAGAGTAGCGGGGATTCCAACGACGAGGGACCGATACAGGGTATCAGTCGAAGACGGCGAATATGGTTTGAGGAGATCATCGAGTCCTCAACAAGAAAGCAACGACAACAAGTGACGGCTCAATCTCGGAGAACGAGCGATGTCACTTCCATCGTGCCATATCCATGTCCAAAGCCGCGGACGCTGGGTGCGTTATCGATACAATCGTACACTCAGCGCGAGGCGACACTGATGGAAGAATCGGAGGAAGGAAGGGCAACTGGGCCACCACCATAGTCCGATACGTCCGAAGTGTCGCTCGTCGAAGGGAGGAAAGCATGACGGGACGTCGAGTCCCACAATGCATTTTACGTCTGACAAGTCGGATTCGTTCCTGGATCGTAGCTTATAGCCAGCTTGAACCCGCAAGTTGAATGTTGAGTGAAGATAAAGAATATACATTTGAATAGAAATGGGTCGAGGCGAGATGTGAATAAGAATCGTCCATCGGAGAGCAAAAGAGTAGATTGAGAGCGAGATTGAGACCAAATCGGAAAGAGGCGGGCGGGCATAATCGATATCGAGACAGAACCGTGAAGGACCATAGTGCCACCAGAGAGCGGGCTTAATACGTTTTCTCTCCTGTTGAGCCAAGGCTCAAATCAACACTTGACGGAGTACTAGGTTCGAGTTTTCCCGCGTACATCCCACCAGTCCCTGCATGCTCGTCGTCATTCTCATCGACGCCGTTGGCAGCACTTTGATGTGCGTTGCCCGGATTCGGCGATAGATGAAGGAGGGACGGTGATTGGACGTGATCTGACGCTGAGAGTGGTTGTCCCGTAGAAGATGATTGTCCTGAAGGAGGAATAATCGAGGGAGGCGTCGATGATAGGGCTGTCGATGAGCCTGGGACGATGCCGGATATCCGCTCGTTCAGATGACGAAGGCGCGTGATTTCGAGGTCTTGAGCGGTAAGCCGTTGCTGAAGAGTCTCGTTCATCTTGGTAAGGTTCACAATGTGATTCGTCGCTGTTCACATAGCGTTAGTTCGGCGACAAGACAAGGATAAAGCAACACATACCTCGCTCCAATAAGGAAACCTTGCTACTCTTCTGGTTCGTGATGGGCAGAACATCCTTCAGTCGGGCGTACCCTTCCCTCAACTCGTCTCTCCGCCGCTGCTCAGCTTCAATTCTCTGCTTCCGAGTGACTTCTTTCCTCGAATTCGCCATCCTGTCCATCATATGTGGATCGGTGGCACCACCCATGCCTCCAACGCCCATGATCATGCCTCCACCGGGGCCGACACCAATATGGTTCCCAATTCCATCGTCCTCGCCATCAGAATAATCGGCTGATCTTCCTCTTCGTCGGCGCTGACTCGGGGATGGAGTAGGGTTGTATCGCGGATGCGAGTGGGTGCGATGCACGAGCGATGAACCTCTCGAGGAGGTCGGCGAGGTGGCTCCTGAGGAAGGCGTCGTGTTTGGAGTTATAGTACCTGTTTGGTGAGGGTTGAATGTGATCGCGCCGGCTTGACCGTGCTCGGAGACGTCTGAGCTTGAATGGGGCGGGGATACGGGTGGAGGGGATGGTGGGATTGAAGGGTGTGCTGAGGAGAGCGAGCCGACGGAGCCGTCGTCGTGTGGAGAGATAACGGCGGGGTGGTACTGCTGGAAACGATGGGCAGGGTGTGGCTGGGGGTGATGATGATGGTGTTGTTGAAGCAGAGAGTGCGAGTAATGAGGATGTTGCTGCTGCTGCTGCTGGGGGAGAGAGTCGAGGTTCAAAGTGCGCAACTGCATCGCTTGGAGATCGGGAGTGGATATGGAACCTGAGAATGGAAAAGGGTATTAGAGCTCATTCGGAAGAGACGAAGCGATATTATAAATAATATAGCAAGAAATAGACGGTAAAGGGGATGAGTACACACGAGGCGGAGGTGCGGACTGCACGTTTTGGACAACATATGGAGAGATTTGATGTGTTGGCTGGTACATAATGCCTGAATAAGGGTCTTCTTCTCCCTGGTAGAAATTGTAAGAGGCAGTCGGGTCGTTGCTCGTCTCGTGGGCGTCCATGATCAGCGAGCAGTAAGCAGATGCAGTCGATGCTACTCGTATAGCACAAAGGCTCGTCACGTGTCGTTCCGGTCGTCGAGTGCGTAAAGGTCGTGAGTCGTCGCCGTGTCAGTCGTCAAAGGCAAAGCACAGACAGCGGAGACGATGAGTGCGAGTGGTCAAGAGCGAAGGCCCGGCTCTCCAGACTCTCTCCAACGCCGTTTGGCTTCCTTGTTTGGCTTACATTCATTTCAAGCTCCGACAATTACCTCCCTTTCGTGCCTTGCAACTCCTTCCTATTCTTGTGCATAGCTACTTCTCATTGTGCCTTCAGCGTCTTTGTAACACATCACTTTGTCGTCACTCCAATTATCGACGTCCTTTCTCTGATTTTCCAGCTTCGACTCGGTAGAATTAGAATATATTCCGGCCCTGATTTCCTTATCTCACCTGGGAATCGCGGCATCCTCCTTCTGCATTCCGGATCAATCGTCCACTCCCAAATCTAGTAACCCTTCACTTCTTCTCTCATCGTGAGAGCTAGACCCCGGGGCCTCCGCCACTCTCCCACAACATTAAACTCATTTAGCATTTCTTTATTCCTGCATTGTTGACCAGTGATCCAACTCCAACCGATTTCAGTATTCGCTCAGCCTCAGAATGTGGAACGAGGGGTCGAAATCGACATGCCCCTTAGGCGTGAACCCTGACCTGGATATTAAGAACAAGACCGACGACGGACCTCAATTCCGATGAATGGCCATGGCTTTACTCGGGGGCCCGGTTATTTTTTGCGCATATCCCATAAGCGATCGCGCGACCCTGCAGTAGACCGACATGACGCGACGCATTGTGGGGACAACCCGGGTCGATCTTACGACAAGTGCTGCTATCCTTCCTCGAAATCACTTCTTCGTCGAATGTGCATAGGAAAACGACCTGGTTGGCTAAACAAAAGGATGTCATTCAGTTAACCGAAATGGAACAAGGACGAAAATCCTCACGAGTTATTTAGTCACGTCGGTAGAGCCGAATAAACATCCTCGGTCCCTCCAGCCATCGATTACATCCAATCAACTCCCTAGCCCGGGGATCAAGAATCGACACGACTGGGGCGCATGTTCTTCGACGGCATTGACTTTTCCGAGTCGTTGCACCTTCGTGACTGGAAGAAGAATGAGAAAACAAAAGAGAGTCGGATTAAGATTGAGCAATTGATCGTCCTTACTGAACCAACGAGGACGAGCAATACATAGCAACGACTAGACTCATGTAGGCCTCAAGGCCAAGCTGTCAGAGTCAGAGGGCTAAGGCCTCTAGATGAACCACACTCGCGAAAAACACCTGAGGATCGAGACCAGTTCAATATCGACAGTCATATTCCATGTCCCAGGAATAAGGCCACTCGTTTTCTTGTGTAGACAGTCAAATGTAATTGCCTAGTATGAACTAATGTCTCTGAAAAAATGGCTTGCAAGGGATAGCAACCTGGGCAAGATGTTCGTGGGACTGGTACCATTATTCGGAATTGCCGGCTTCTTTGTGTACGAGAATGATGGGGGAAAGGTCATGGGGTACAGTTAGACCATAATTGCCTTTCATGTGACGGAAAACAGAGAGAGCCGAGCGCGAGCTTGTGTTGATGGTCGCTTATGGGCAGAGCCTCGTTGACAGCCTCGGGGATGAACCAAATCATCCAGAAAAATCCTAATCCCGCGTCAAATGCATTTTGTCACCTTTGAAACCTTTCTACGATTCAAGATATGATGTCGTCAGAGCAGTCTGAAAATCGAGCAGAAAATAAGCGGATGAGCCTGATCGGGGTTTGAATTAGTGCTAAGGCTCGCGCGTCTCTGCAAGTAAATTTCTCTGAGCTCGCCCTGAGCTACTCTGGCCAGACATCGACTTGGATTACCTACAAGCGACTTGAAGAGGCAACACGAGTCTGGAGAAGACACGCACTAGAGCGTATCACGAGACCGAAAAGTTCTTCGCAATCGCGTAAAAGCGACCGTGACTTCAGGTACAGACCCAGTGTACCAATCACTGGCACACATTGTACGTCCAAGCTTCACTGCCATTCGAACACTTGACTGAGTAGGACATAGAGATACGACCCCCCTAGTCTAAACTAATAATCCGATTGTGGGGTGGGGTCACTAGACCCATGCAATTACATCTCGGCCAGACCCATTCTCCACTGACATGCGATTCCATGTCGTCGGCTTGGGCTCAGTCGGCTCCTTATTCGCATTTCACCTCCGGCGAACCTTATCAGAAGACCATCCCATCAGCATTATCATCCGAAATAGAAAGCGCTTCCTTCAGCCGCCGAACGCCAGTACACCTCTCTTTGTCGAAAAAAGTTCAGAAGTATCGAATGTTCGAGGATTCGAATGGGATGAGATTGATGCGCTGGAAAGCAGAATCTCGAACCTCGTGTTTGACGAGAGCGGAGGCGTTCGAAATATGTTTGCGAGGGTGGATGATGGGTTCGAACACAGGCGGTTCAATCGGTACAGGGAGGAACAGATGCAGAAGAACAGGAACTCAACCACCTCTCTTTCATCCACATCGAGATCGTCGACGTTGTCAGGAGGCCGTTTACGCGACAATAGTACGAAAATCGAATCCTTGTTCGTCGCGACCAAGGCGTTCCAAGTCATCCCTGTCCTCCAACAACTCCGTCCCCGCATGTCCTCCTCGACGACCATCGTCCTCCTCCAGAATGGGATGGGCATCTACGAGAAAGTCATTAATGAGTTGTTCCGGAATCCAGATGAACGACCTCATTTCGTGCTCGCCAGTAACACACACGGAGCTTGGCTCAGAAAACCTCTTCATACCGTACATGCAGGCGACGGTGACCTCCGATTTGGAATCGTACCAGACCCCCAGGGGCGTGATTTTGAGGCGTCCACGCGCTCCGCTGAAGCTGGGGTACGAACGAGAGCCCTGTCCCTCGATGATATTGCGCCACCCGCCTTCCCAGCTAGACCCTCCGCACTCCCCACCTCCACACTGCAATCGAATGCTTCTTCTCCGCCTTCCCTAACATCCCCTGATGCGCGTTATGCTTCCCTCCGAGCGACCATCCGACTATTGCTTTCCCTTTCCGAGTTAAACCCTGTTTGGGAAACGGCGGAGAACATGCAGACCCGTCTGCGACAGAAGCTGGTCGTGAATAGTGTTATCAATCCGTTAACGGCGTTGATGGGTTGTCGTAATGGCGATCTTTTCCTTTGGCCCTCGGCTCATCGGATTGCTAAAGCCGTATGCAACGAAGCCTCGGACGTATTCAAGGCCCAAACTCTCCGTCATTCTAACGTCAACCTCTCCGACTCCACTACTCGTCACAGATATGCAAATATCGAGCTCGACGAAGTCAACATCCTGTTACCGCGAGAATTGCGTTCGCGTGAACTTCACCTTCGGTGCCGAAAGGTCTCCAAACAAACGGCAGATAATTTTTCCTCCATGTTGGTCGACATGCGTAAAGGAGGGCAGACCGAGATCGATTTTATGAATGGATACCTGCATCGCGCAGGTCTGGAATATGGTGTTCGGACACCTACCATTGATGCGTTGCTATGGATGGTGAAGCTGAAAAAATCGATGCCGAACGTGGCGATTGATTATTATCCTCACCTCAAGAATTGAGTGCTGGGACGGGTGTCAATGGGCCTACTATTCCTCAGTGGCTTGGCTTTGCCGTTTGATTCGGGTTCGGGTTATTCGTCATCGCATCTCATCCAAGATCGGTGAACGTTCATCTGTGCAGCACAACATGAACGCGAGCACATTCTCGCTCTTCGAGGTTCTCTTCGCTAAGGACCCTCCCTCAAACGTTTAGGATTCCGGAATGAACCGCCTGTTCTCCCGTTTTCGCCTCATTCCTCCTTGCCAACCGGGATTCATCGAGAAGGCATAGTGTCCCGACCATTGCTTATCCTTATCGAAATTGAGTTCCCATCCCTTCGCGAAGTTTAGCGGTCCTTTCGACACCCTCGATATGGTTAGATCCCTCTCGTCGTGAGAGAGATGTCTCGTTCATGAACGCGTTCGTGCGTGATGAATCATACGATGAACGCGACTGTCGTGATGAATGACCGAAGCTTTGGAATGGCAACTTCGTAACACGACACGAGCACGAACAGACACGACGCATTGCATTCAGTCTCCATCGATACATCCTCCATCGATCCTCTCCCTCTCCATCCTCCTTTCATTCATTGCCACTGTGCATCAGCATTATTCGTCATCCACAACGACCACAACGACCATCTGTACTCCCTCTTCCTCGCTGTTCTAATTCTACGCGTCTGATCGCTGTCGCTGCTAACCGCATTAGGGTCAAACCCATCCCATTATACATTATTAACATACTCCTAACTCCCTCTGATGAATACTATTCCGTTTCAAGACCAAAACCCCTCCTCGTTGCTCGTCTGCACGGTGGCTCATGCAAATACCCAGTCAAACTCGCCCATCAACTTCGCCTACACGGCTGAGTCGTGTTACAAGAACGAAGTATCATGCACAAACGCATGTTTCGATGCGTTGAGCGATGGTATTGTATTGAGTAGGTCAATGTTGGCGTCTCGAATGGTGTGATATGAAAGAGCTACGGACCCCCGATCAGTCCAAAGTTTCCGAGCGACACACTCATTCGACAATTCAAGCATAGAACACTCCTAAGCGATCCAATCATACAAGCGAAGAACATCAAAGCTTGCTATCTGCCGAGAACCGTTCCTTGTGGATGTAGCCAGAAGGAGAAACGAACGCTCGACGATGACTGCTTTTGATTGGACTTTCACATCGATATCATTGAATCAAGAAGCTCGGCTGTCGTGTCGTGTTCGACTGTACTGGTAATGATGTGTACATGTAAGAAAGCGTCTGAGACCCGTTTCATGCTTTGTGTACACTACATGCTGGCTTCGAAGTTCCAGGCACATTACCGAGTTCGATAGCATGACTGCATGCGCTCCGGCTCACAGGGCCTACGACCCGAGGGACGCTTCGATCTACCAATCCCTAGTAAGGGAAAGCAAACTTGAGAAAGGGGTAGCACTGTACTCGTCTTATCTCTCCGAATGAACGTGTACGTGCGCTCCCTTCGTTCGTATTAGTGAGATCAGTCCTCATATTAGTCTCATGGGAGAGTCCGAGTCTCCTGTCTTTGGTATTGAGCTATCGAGAACAGAGCTATACCTGCTGGATGTATGCAACAAGCAACGTTCTTCAATGCATCTATCAGTATATATATGACTGTACTTTCGAACCCACCCCGTTTTTTGAGTACCTCCCTTGTTTACTCGTAGTCGGTTGGTTTGTTGAAATTCGGAATGGATTCAAGTACGGACACCGGTCCTGACTTTGATCTTCGTCTTCTTCCTTCCTGATTCATGGACCATCTCATGCGATGCCACCACCATCACCGTCGTGGCGTCCATATACCCTGGTTTCCGACCTGATCGTCGTCCGTTGTGAATTCGGCCCCTTGGGGTCCAAGTATACATCATGCGACGGTCTTATCCTTGAGTTCGGGACGAAGATCGATCCTTGAACCTGACTCCCGAAGGATATCAATGTCTTCGAATTCATGATGGGACCATCGGACGGCGATCCTACGTAAAGGTCAATGATATTCGACAATCGCGCATCAAGGGACTCACATAGAATTGACTCATCGTCTTCGGCGGCGGTCGCCTCGGAGAGTGATACTGGATATCGCCAGCTCACCGAACGATGCAACGTCGGCGGACGTTCAAGTTGCGTTGCTTCACTCACTTCCACACTCCAGTACCTTCGATCCTCCGTCACTCACACGTTACCTGAAAGTAAGCAAGCCCATCCTGATCGAGTGCACCATTTCACCTGAAGCGTCCGCTGAGCCCAGCACGTCCACCGCAGCAAAGAAAAGGATTCCAAGTGGGACGATTTAGATGCCAAGTCGATATCAGTCATCCATGCATACCGATCCCTTCGAAAAGTCCACGGCCACGTTCATCGAGACTCATTACTGGAATCGCATCGGCTCACGGTCCAGTACCAGTCCACGATCATTTCGAATTCATTGCGCGCAGCTCGTGAGACATCATAACCAAGCCGATCGAATGGACGCTGCGTTCGCTAAGCCCAGAAAGACGAAGCCGGTCTCCTCGGAGAACGGGAGACGGCACGGATATCCTCGACCTTGTGATGGTGGCCAGACCTTCTCGGTGTCGGGACTGAGTTTATGCAAGCCGTGTCATCGTGTCATCGTGTCATCGTGTCATCGTGTCATCGCTGTGGCACAACTCATAGCTCAGGCTGAAGCTAGGACGATAAAGGAAGGTACTAGTAAGATGAGCAGGTTCGAATTCAATGTGAATTCATAGTACTGGTGAGCGGGATGAACTGGTTCGCTGCGCGTCATGATTTGCTTACTAGGTTCTCTTCCCGAGCCGAGACTCGAGTGCCAGTGTAGACTAAGTAAATAGGTGAGTGTGGGGGCGGACGAATACTTTGTTCTACTCACACTCATACACTTCTTCCCAGATTCAGATAACCATTCCAAGACGAAGGTGGCACTTGAAGTCGTTCTTTGGATTCTTGGGCTCATGAAGGTAAGAAGCAACTTGCAGTCAAAGCCACCGAGACATCGGCAGACGCAAAACGTGGTCAACGTCGAAGTAAACAAAGCCCAAATAAATCCATGCATTAACCGCAAATACCGAACACATGCACAAAAAGAACTATGCACAGAACAAAGCAAACGGAACGCAGGACAGGTGACGAATGTATGAATCAAATAGGGCTCATGAGCAGTAAACTATGTGAGTATAACCGTACGTAATGCGAGAGTGAGGAGGTAAGCTAGCTAGCATAGCGCATACAAAGGGAGAGGAAGAAGAGCGGAAGAGGCATATGATGAAGTCTTATACTCGCATCGAGAGGCGACGAGAACGAGAACGAGCCTGCAAGCAGGACTTCGTACAGCTCCAGTCACGACACCGACTCCTTGCCAGCGAGATTAAGAAAAATGGAATGGCGGAAATCCTATCCGATCCAATCGAGGAAACAGATTACAACGAAGTCAACTCGTGTCTCCATCCACTGTGCACGATGCAAAGTCGAGTCGTAGAATGCAAGCACCCATCGACATCAAGACAAGACTAGCGCGCGGGACCGAGAACACGAGGCGAAGCAAGACCGGATCGAATCGACGGGGGATCAAAACACGCCTATACGGTGATCCCACACCATCGGATCGAGGCGAGCGAGGCGAACACGTGTTGTCAATGAAGCACCTGAAAGGAGGGATAGGAGTGAAAGGGTAATGTAATGTATACGGCGGTGATAGGATATGAATGGGAGGAAGGAGCCGATGACAGTGCTGGTGACGTGTCATGACACGAGGAATGAGACGTCATGATATGCGCATGAAGAAGTGAAGGGTGCGGGTGAGAGGGCGAATGTGTGCGCGGGATTTTAGCGAGCTTCCAAGCCGACTCGCAAGCGAGCCGGACCTCCAAGACCGAGACGATCTTCATCGAGAAGTGGAGTGGAGAGCGTGAACGGAGAAGTGGTGCTAAAAACAAGAAAAATGGTGGATACAGTCGGCCATGCGAGAGTAATGCAAGAAGACCGTGACGAACGATGAGGAATAGGGAAGTGTGGATGAGGATGATGATGCGGACGGAAGTTAGGGAGTAGTGTGGCGTGGGTAGTCGTAGCGTTCGACGTTCGTGAGGCGTAAAGAGCGTATGTCGAGAACCTATCGAGAATCAAAGCGTTCCAAAGTCCACCAAAAATCCTCAAAAAAGCGGAGCGAGGAGGTGAACGAGAAGCGACGATCATGGCGATGTGAGAGTTAATTCAGGGACGAATAAATCCGCGCTCAAACACATTTATTGCTTTCTAATTCCGTGAGGAAGTGGGTACAAGAGCTCGTCTGCGTTTAGACGACGAGAAGCCAAGGCGGCGATAGCACCAATCGAGAACTCGGACGACGACTGAGCGAACGCAGACGCACTAGGCGACGCGACGCATCGAGTCGGTGGAGTCGAGGTGGGCGATGGCGGCGCTGGGCTATAGTCCGTAGATATGAATAAGTCCGTTCGAGTCGGTTCAGTCGGACAAGCCGAGAACACGACGCGATGACGAAGACTGGGTTATATCCACAAAGCTCTGAGATCCCGAAGAAAACAAAACAAGGTCGAGGAGGAAAGAAACGTCCCGTCAAGAACAATGACGCAGCCAGGAATGGAGGAGGGGTGGAGGATGGGGAAGGGTGGAGAGGAACACTGAGCTCCCGCACCTACGATCGCTCGTAGACCAGAGGAGTACGAAGGGAAAGAGGCAGATCAAAACCGATCACACCCAATAAAGGGTTGCCGGGATCACGCCTCGGATTTCACTATTCGTTCCTGGGGGAGAGGTGAGGGAGGTACGGCGCGCGTGCGCGAGATAGTCGACGGGAAGTTGTTAAACGTAAAGAATGTCTGCCTGTCACTGGGACTGGCGGCGGAAGGAGGAAGGGGGGACGGGAGGAGGAAACCGTCGGCATCGAAGGTCAGGTCGTCGGGGTCATGGAAAGTGTCATCAAGGCACATGAGAAGATGAAGTGAAGTAAAATGAACAATGAGATGATGCAGATGATGAGAAATGAGATGATGCGAGTGAGAAAGTGTCTGTCGATGCGAGTCCTCGCTGTCCAGGCGAGTTGATAGGAGATAAGACGATAAGTTGATGAGTCGAGTCCGCGATGAGATGATTGACAAGAAAAAAAGAGACGAGAGGCGAGAAAGATGCTTTTGTACAGGGCCAATTTTGGATGCGCGAGACGCGACGGGCTAGACAGGCCGCTCAGTAGTTGTGAGCGGCGACTGCAGCGGCGTGGCGTTGCTCGGCGGTACCAAGCATAAGAGCCTCGTTGACTCTGCAACATTTATAAGACAAAGCACTACAAAGGAGAAGAAGGAACGTACTGTCTCAGACGCTGCATTTCATTTTCGGCAGCGGTCAATCTCTGCTGCAGAGAGCCTTGAGTCATCTCCAAGTACTTGATATGGGTGACAGCTGTCAAACAAAGCGTCAGCCACTCGCCGATTTCCGCTGTCAAACCAAATACGACTTACCCCTGTCCAACAATGAAACCTTGCTTGACTTTTGGTTGGAACTGGGCAGAGCATCCTTCAATCGGCGATAACCATCACGGAGTTCGTCACGTCTTCGCTGCTCAGACTCGATGCGCTGTTTCCTGATCTCCTCCCGACGATGATCGGACGAGGGGAGATTCGAAGGCTGGAAATCGGCATCGTCTTCATCGTCGCTCTCCTCCGTCTTAGCCCTCTTACTGCGAGTAGCTCTCATCGGCCGCGTGGAGGTATTGATGGGGTTATACCTCGCAGACGCGTTGGAGCCGACACTGTTTTGACGAGAGTGACTACCTGCAGATTGGGGAGGAGGGGTAATGGCAGTCGGAGCGATACCGCCATTGGTAGAGGGGAGAGAGCGAGAGCCATGCTGGGATGCAGGCGAACCGGTGCTGCTTCGTCGGCTCGACGGGAGTCCATCACCTGACAGCTCAGAAGCGCTGAGATTAGCGGGACTAAGGTGCGTGAGGGAGGGGGTGATAGAGTGGATCCCGTCGACGGGGGTGTAGGGACGAGTAGCAGCGAATGGGGGGTTCGTCGGCATCGGGGCGTACATGAAGTCGTTGATGCCTGAGCCAGACAACGAGAGCGAGTTGAGCGAGTTGTAGTTCATGACGGGCGAAGTAGCTGTAGATCGTCCGCGATTAGCTATCGGATCACGGAAGCAAATCGATTTGAAAAAACTTACAAGTGTGATGGGCGAGTCCAAACGGACCGCCGAAAGATGGATAGGTGTCGGATACCTGGTTGTAATCGAAGAAGGCAGAGGAGTCGTCCATGGCAAAGGTGGGACTCTTGGAACCCATGGAGGCATCGTCCATAGCGAGGAGGTCGTGGTGGGAGTCCATTGGTAGTGGCGACGATAAAGAGAAATAAGACTTGGAGGACGGCGAAGACAGAGACACTGAATTAGAAAAAAAAGCGAAAAGAAATGCGGGCGGGAGGCGGGCGGGAGCGAAGGGAGAGGAGGAGGCGGGAAAGGAGAGAAGAGATGGGGAATGGGGAACTCTGATGCGAAGACAAGATTACTTATAGGAGCTCGAGCCTCGTGTCACGCCCTGAGCTCTCTCAGATAAAACGTAAATCCCTGCATCTGGGTCTTAACTTCCCGAAACGGGATATACACTGTCCCCTTAACTCGCATCAAGGGGACGTCTTTCTTTTTCATTTCGACTTTGGACCACAATCTCATCAAGACTCCTGCTCCGGCTCTTCTCCCTCGGGCTTAGCTTTGATCCCGTATGTCTCGACCAGCCTTACACGTGTATCGTCCCCCTCTTCACCATCTGATTCTCAATTCTGTGCTTCGGTATATCCGATCGCATTCACTCCCAAGCCTATCAATGCACCATCGTACTCGCACATCCACTTCATCGTAATCAGAAGCCAAAGCATAAGCACAAGCGGAGCGAGGGCAGAGGGTATCCAGTCCAGATCGCGGCAGAATAAGACCAGAACAAGAACCAGACAGTAGTCATAGTCGCCAGAACCCATTGACAGTTATCCGATAACGATATCACAACAAGCCAAACTGAATAGAATCGCACAGAATAGAACAGAACAGAACAAGGCGATGTCGATAGTACTAGTCGGCAGTCGAGTGTTACCACAACCTCATTACCGCCATTACGTCCCACCGTCACCGTCACTTCAGCCGTCACCTAAACCTTCACATCAAAAAAGGCAAAAGGAATCTGAAACCAGACTCAGGCTCGGACTCACGACCGCACCGCCCATCCAATTTCCAAAATAGCAACTCCAGTTCGACGCTGCGGTCGGCTCGCCCATCCCATCCCTTAAAACGGCACATACGATCCCAGATCTCATCAGCGTCCCGCATCTTCGTCCCTAAACATCATAAGCTTACTTACTCAGTACAAAGCTGTCAAAGTTGACTCACCAACCCAAAGCTTTGATTGGAAGGGCCCTTCACCACAAGAGGCAACCTCCAAAACTTTTTCTCGGACACCGTAAGATTAAAGATGCCAATACCAACTGGGTCAATTCCGAAACTCACCCCTCTTATCGGTCCCTTCATACGCCGAGAAACATCCACACAAATCCAAAGCTTCTCGTCCGAGAACTAGACCCTCCGTATTCGGTCGAATACCACGAATCTGTCAAACAACGAAGTGGACTCGGAAAGGATCCAACCTCTCGGGTTCAGCATCAAAACGCCAAAAGCCAAAGACAGAACAAATGTGAAGCGTGAGCCGGAACTTTTTGGACACGGATCTGCAGCCGATATCGCGATCGCAGCCGGGACTAAATCTGATTTGATTATATCGTCCGAGTCCGTTCCGCTAACCCACGAACCCGTTCCGGGGAGATCGGCGCTCGCCTTGACTTGCCCTAGCTTAGTCTGGTTTGACGCTACTCAGGCCGAAGAGTTGGTGCATTACAGTATTGATGCTCTCGGCCAAGTTGCTCCAACCAACGACGAGGGCGCATTTCGAGGTCCTTCAAGTGATTATCGTATCGTATCGTATCCGCAGCGAGAGATGTAGAACAGGATAAGACAGAGATGAGAAAAGGGGTCGGACGGGAAGACACGATGATCCGCCAGGAACCAGACATCACTCATCATACAACGCTACGCGCCAGCCTGAGCGGTTAAAAGGAACAGAAGCAGATCCTGTTTGAAGCAGAAGCAGGTGGATGGATCTTGGGCCATTGACAATTCGTCGTCTGAACGCCTGATCGTGAACTTTGAATTTCGAAACGGTCCGAATGGCCGGGATGGGAATGAGAATGAGAGCGAATGAGAACACTTGTTGAAGACGAAGATGGAGATGAAAGTCTAAAAAGGAGGAAGATAAGCATGTGTTGAAGAAGAAGGAAGTCACGCAGGGCGTGGGATAGAATGGGCAGGTACTGCGTGTACATGCTCATGCATATAGTGGTATGCGTGAGTTGTTCGTACGTTTTTGTAAGAATTAAGATCCTGAGGGCGTTGAAATTGACGTTGCAGGTCGACCAAAGCAAGCCGACGATCACTCGAATGCGTCCGCAATATCATAGCGTGAAGTCGAAACGACAGGGCGCGACCGGTACCGGAACGGCATGATTCGCGAGGCATCGAATTCTCCAGACCACCCTACTTATTAAATGACACCTCGACGCTATTGATGGGTATAGCCAAGGCGACGAATGCCGCCCCCCGCGAGTATACAAAATAATCACAGCGACCCAGGGCGCGATCGGCACCGGAGCAAATGCTAAAATACGGCATGCATGCCATCAGGACCAGGCTGAACCACAGGAAGGAATTGAATGGCTTACGATAACCAAGCCGCTTAACGTACAATCTAATCCACGCTCGCTGGAAATTTTCACGGTACGGACCTTGCAGGGAATATTCGTCAGGATGCACGACGCGTAGGTTGGATATAGGCGACTGAAAAAGTAAAAAAAAGAAATGCTGAGAGGACTGGTTAGATTATTTCCGTATCCGAACGCACGGTTAGGAGCTTACGAGGATCTGTAGCATGGCATGGAATGGATGGCGCCCCGTTCAGCGCCAAGGTTAGGTGGGGAGGGTTTGCGGGAGTACGGAATCCAGTCATTTGATTCATAGAACGACTGTGTAATCCACAGTTGATGGTCATAGGTTCACTAAAGCTCCCAAGCACAAAGGGGGGAAGATATCGCCAGTGAGTAAGATTAAGGGTTAGTTACCCAACCAAATTGCATAAGCCCTTGACGCTAGGACTTCAGGAAGAACAGGATTTGGGCTGACTGGATCTTCGTTGGGATGAAACGCTTCAAGTTAATCGGTTGCATGAGGGTTGGTGGTCATTGGTATCTTTTTCGAGTGTTAGCGAGCTCTTTTTCGTCTTCGGCCGAAACTACAAGGGCGAAAAATGACGACGCTTAGAAATAAGTGATTTATTGACCCTGGGATGCATTTGAAGTGCTCCAGGGCGTCCAGTAGCATCTTCAAATGACTAGAAAACGCGGGTTTGCTGTCAGAACAAGGGTAAGCCAGATGCCACCAGGAGCGCGAGGCGATGGGGAGTCCGAGTCACAGAATGGTCACGCCGAAATGTAACGCTCATGTCGGCTTCCGGATGCACCACCATCCGGCCAGGCAACACATTCTGGATTTGATCCCATCGCCGAAAATCACCCCGCCGAACGCCAGGCTAAGGATTTGCACTTTCCCAAGAAAAGAAAAAGTGCAGTTTGGGACCAGATTCGACGTGCGTTCATTTGAACAGCGGAAGAAGCAGGCGTACGCATCACTGGCATCCTGCAAGCAGAACTGTACGTCGAAATCAAAGCGATGCCACCCGAATTTTCGCATGTTAGTAACATGAATGCTAGCCCACTGCATGGAAATTTGAAACACGCCCTCAATCAATGCAATGCCTGAATGCATGCGCATTTTTTCGCTGTGGACAGGGATGACGATTTCGATCGTCTCCGTGCTACTGTATTCAGACTTTTGAAACAGTCACTTACCCTCAAGCTCGTCGTCTAGATCAACAACGTGCTGGTGTTCAAGCGTGGCATGTTCAACGTTGCAGCTCTCATCGTCATCGTTCTCTCCCGACTGTTGGGTTCGAGCGTCAAAATTTGGCATTAGCGTCCTTTTTCTAATGCGAGACGTCCGTTCCTGGATTGTCCCCGTATCTTCGCGTCAAGCTACAAGCGCTGGCCTATACCTCCTTCTGTGGAATTCTCCGACGATCAAGTTTGATTGAAGAACGAAGATTTACTACGACAACGCAATGCTGATCTCTCATAAATGATCTTCACTTCCAATCTTCGAGCCCGGTCTTCGTCGTGGTGACTTCCAAGCACCGTTTTGGGCTAGAACGGGTGTGGATCACATCCACAGGGGATCGATTGACTTTCCATCATGGTGGCTCGAGCCTGAGTGGACTAGCTGAAGGAGAGATCGTAGTTTTTCACACAGCTCCTAATCCGCACAAAGGCAACCCACATCAGGAAAGGCTACGTCCTACGTAAATTCATCATGATCGGTCCTTGCCCAACACTCGATCGACGACCATCCTCCCGGCCGTTTGTCGTGCCAAATGAAAGTTGATTTCTACGATATTCACTCTCTGGCTCGCCCCGTCGTCTTCTTTCGCTGGATGCCATGCTAATATCATAAACTTGAGCACCGCAATGAACCCAATATTGCTCATGATAGGCGTTTGCGGTTCTGGACCACCGGATCTCATGTTCTTTCTTACCCCACACTTCTACGCTGCCTTTATGCCTTTGTCGAGGTTTCGAAGGGCAAGCACTGATACACGTGTTTCAATTGTGGGATTGTCCTCATGGGCATGACTTTTCGTCAGCATTATTGAGTAAACTCGCACCGTGATTGACGTGCGGTACCTTTATCTCAATTATTTCCCGCAGAATAACTCGCCCGTTTTGGTGGGATTGACAGAGCAAGAATCCCATCTGCGAATCAGACAGTTTCCACATAGCTGCCAAGTCATCAAGAACTAATGAAGTCAAGAAGAAGATGCTTGAGGGTGTCCACTTCCAATTGAAGGTTTTCCGAACAACTGGACCCGAACGAAGCCATCAGGCCCGTAAACATGATGTGTGCTACTCAAGGCACGCACCGACCTCCGTACATGCCACTTATCCTTCTCGGGGACAGGTCAATTCCGCATCCACCGCTCAGAGCCTCGTTTCATGAGATAGCTTCATTCATGCCTTCGCATGCGTCCGAGCGCCCTGAAAATTGGAACCGTGCAACAAATAAAGCTCGAATGAATCGGCGGTGATGGCTTCGACGACTTATCACGTCTTTCCTTTCTTTTTGACGTGATGCCGAGGATTTGGCTCTGTTTAGAGCGTGCGGGGGCTTGTAGCAGCTTCATTCATGAATTTGATTGATCTGTGCTTAACGTAAGACTCTATCCTAAATTCAAGGGGCTACTGAAGACATGGGAGTGACTCGTCTGATGTGAAAGAAGACTTCGCCTCGGCACGCATTCTTCGGCCACATGGTTGCCTGCTATACCCTCCTTCAGACTGAAGATCCGAGATTCAAAAGTCGAACGTCTCACGCTGCTAGGAGCAGAATTGATCCTGAAGTCGGGAGAAGCCACCATGGAAAATGTCTGAGCCGTGGTACGTCATTTGAGCTTGATTTGCTGCCGGTGTTCACAAGGGGTTAAACTATATTCGAGTCAAGGCACTTTCCTAGATAAGGCTGCGATGCTACGACTTTGGGTACGACTGGATTGCGGGGATTACATGTCATGAAGGGGCATTGTCTATTGCATCGAACAACGTTGTTGATTACGCGCTCAAGAGGCAAGACGCATGAATGTCCTGCATATTTCCTGAAAAGTCGATGCTCGAGGATCTTGAACGTTGCAATTGGAGGGGACAGCGGTCTGAGCTGCATGTTTTGATATCCAAGCTGAGTGTCGCTGTTGCGTTTTCCGTGCCCAGAGTGCGATCAAAATCCTGGAATGTCGATCATGATAGGAAATGCGTATCCATGAGCACGGAGACCAAGAGATGTCAATCCCAGAGAGACCTGGTTTCATGTACATGATGTGCCGGCCACGACTCAACTGCTTGGTGACTGACATCTCGAATACGTCTTTGAAGTTATTTTCCACAGCCGCTGTCTTTCTAGTTTCTGAGATCTCCCATCTCACAAACGCAGGCTCACGGCATCTCACGCGCGAGGCTGAATGCCATGTTGTAAGACGGGAGATGAAGTCCAGTTAGTGACAGGAGACCTGGCAGAGCGGTACTCGTCTTGCTCTTTGCCAGAGAAAAGCCCACTTCGGAACTGAGTTTATGACCGACGATGCAATGAGAGCGCAACGTGGTTGTTCAGAAGCGAGCATGGAAAGAGTGGACCATATGACAGTTACTCTACCGATCGTCGACCCGGTCCCTGGCTTCTTTCCCAAAAGTCTCCATCATTCGCGCTCTCCTGCACCCCGCATGGTGATGGTACCTTTCAATCGCTGTCCCAAACAAGCCTTGACCAGAGAACGTGCCTCCTGAATGAAAGAGACCTGAGAGTGAAGTGGGTCCGAGTCTGTGCCACTGGCAGCTCCGTGGGCATGGCCTTCGTTCCGCGCGGTTTGGTCCCCTATGCGAGTGTGCTATAAGCGAACGCTTCGTGGATTTTACGGAACTGGGATCAGAATGATCAAGCGAATACTCTCAAAGCGTCGCCGTGACAGCTTCTCCAAGTCACCATTTTTTTTCTACACTGCAGCGACTGCTGAATGAATCGAAGGTTGACGAGTCAAAGAACGAAGCCAGTAGTGAGCCAAGAAAGTCTCTCGTTCGTACGAGCGAAGGTCCCTTTCGCTGATTGTCGGCAGACTATGATTCGGTACGTTCGGTGTCTGGGCCAGTTTGACTGAGAACGCTGAAAGCAGACTTGAAAAAGCTTATGTCAGCAATTTGAACACAACAATCACGCATTGTCAACGTGGCTGTGTCCTGCATCTGACAGGCAAAAAACAGTACAATCCTTGAATCTTGGGCAATATGGCGCGTGACATCTCACTTTCTATTTGCTAGGACTGCTTTCGACGATTTCATGCCCACGAAGCGACTTGGAAGCGACTATAGAACCTCTTTCCTGCCGTCCTCGAGCACTATAGCTGATAAACAGGAGAATGGTTGGTCGGGCCCTTAACTCTTCATTTCAAGGGCCATCGCTTCCTGAAGAAGCATGCTGATCCTGAATATTTCTGCGCCTTCGTGGCACCCAAACAGATGACACTTGTTGGATCCGCGGCTAATTCACCCAGTCCTCGCTGCTCTGTCCCGCTCGAATATCGACTACTCCAGGGTGAACAACAAACCCAATAGATCTTGTTGCTCTCCTTCTCCATATCACGAGAAGTTAACAATGGCTGGCATGTTTTACCTGGTCCCATGATGTGGATGACCTCGAAGAGGGTGCAGAACACCCTCGTTCTTAGCGGTGCTTCTCAGTGGCATCGATGACCTCCTTCTGCAACGTGCTGACACGCCATATTAGCACACATCCTCTCAAGCACCCTTTCTAACCGAGTTCTGGCCTCAAGCCGGGAACGGAATAACGATGCTCTACATTCTGTCGAGCAAATCAAGACGTAGAGATTCTTATCGAGAGCCCGTGCGACAAACGCAGCTTTTTTCTCTTCAGGCGGAGCGAGACTACGCTACATCATGTTTCCTGGCAATTGAGAACTCCTAGAATTGTCTTGGATAACAGCCGCATTCTTTAACCAAGGTCCGGACCATTCTCCAATACATTGCGCTTGCTTACGGCATGTTTACTTCACGAGGGAGTGGGAACGGCTTTTAGTCGTTTTCACGGCCTTGACTGCATGATTTGGGTTCTTTACCTACTGATCCTGCAGTTGTTGGTCGCGAAAAATAGGCGAGGAACACAAGATGGAGCTCAATTGATTTTTTTCAAACGATATGAAGACGCATCTGGTCCCGTTCTACGACATCGACATCTGGTTATCATTGTTGGTCAGCAGAACATTTCGGAGTCTGTTAAAACTAATTTTACACGCAGGGTGCGGAAAGAATGAATTCCATTCCATGCCCATCCGATTTCATTAACTTTTCTGGCCCGGAGTTAAGCGAGTTTGGTGGAGACAGAGATAAGGATCAAAGTAACTTTCAGAACAAAATCGATGGTGTTGGTGCCGATCATTCCGCACCGCGAGGGTCGATGATTCCTTCAAAACTGTAAGAACTGAGTACTGAGGGAACGGGCTCTAAGAACATTGATCATCATCGATCATCACGAGTCGTGTGAATGACCGTCCCTTAAATCCGAGCCGGGAATCGCCGGGCGCCTCCCTTATCGCCGAAAGCAAGCATTTTTTGCAGTAGTCATTCGTGACTGTATAGCATAACCAAGGGAGAAAGAATTCGGAGGCATGTGAAACAGTCAGACGCTAAGAGTCCCATGACCATCCGCTCATCGGCCATGGTCGAGCGCACCAGTAGTTTTTCCTCTCATGATCGAGTTTCGGATGATTCCTCTCGCGGAGCGCCTTATGCAGACTTGCGTGAGAGTCGCCGTCGAGTTACGATAACGCTAGGCACCAGAAAGATTTAAGCCCGTTAGATAGAATGGTGGCCGAGAGCACCGGGTTGTTGATGGCAAGCGCAACTTAACGGGTTGCCGGCTAGGCAAGTAAGCGCTGCCAAGTGTGAGATTGTGAGAGTACCTCGGCTTGAGGGATCTTCGAAAGGAGGTCAACTTCTTAATGGTCCAAGACGATGTTCGAAAGAGATCTTCGACGAAGACGAAGGTAACCCATACAATACACAAGATGCGTATTCCCATCGGCGCTAATACAGATAAAACCGTAATGAAGAGGAGAAGTAGGGCCAGCTTTGAAACAGAGTTGCCTTAATGTCGGTATTTTCATGGGAGCCAAGTACCAGGCTAAGAGTGAAATCAGATGAAGAGCCCTTTACACTGACACCCCATCATCCACAAGAACCAGTAGATAGGAGTGGCTATCCGATTTGGGGAGTACAAACGCTGAGATATCAGTTCGCGCCACTGTAGGATGCTCGTCTGTTCATCAACATAGGAGTCAGAGATATTTTCATCAGGGAGCTATGGCGGAAAGTACATGCCGAAGCGCAGGGTATGACATAGCTGTAGAAAGGGGTTTATGAATGAGATGCTTGCGCGGATTTTGTGTTTCGCACAACAATACGGTTCCAAACAGGATCCAAGAAGGCTTCGGTCAAGGGTTCTGTACGAAGCGCCTGATCGACACGATTGCGACTGCACCAAGATCCCCGAGCGACGGTGAAAAAAGAACCAGTTCTGAGCGTGACATTCTGCCACATCATGCGCTCAACGATTCTGAACTAGGGCGAATCACAGTCGCGTAAACGAAAACTGGGAAAATGCAACAATAAGTTAGGGTCGGTCATGTCATCAGGCCCTGACCCGACGTTGACAAGATAGGAGAGTTTACCTGAAGAACTCACCAATCGGTTAACTGCGGGGAGGCCTGTTTAAATCTAGGCCTCAGGATAGCATGTGATGAAATCTTCTTTTGTTTCAGTCTTCTGATCAACGCTCGACGCTTCTGGTCAGTCCGAGTCTGCCGCCATTAAATTCACTAGGTTATCCCATCGGCATTCCAGACAAGGATCAGGAGCAACTGAGCGATATCAAAAACAATTAAGGATAGTCCTAAACCCACCATCTGCGAACCGTCAAATCGGGAAGCCGCGCAGGGGCTCCTGTACACTCAGAAGAGATGTGGAGACAGGCGGGACGAAATGAGAGAAAATTAAACAGCGTGACGTGACGTGACCCGTGACGAAGTTCGATTTTTCTGCTTTGTGCCACCAAATTGCTCGCGACTCTTGGGCGTGCCCTCCCGCTACCATAGCTTGCTCGTATGTCTCCACCTTGACTGCTCAACTATTTTCAGAATTTTATGGCATCACTCTTTGCCAACATGCCGGAGCGCATCCGCTGGCATGCAGATTCGTCAGTGACTCGTCACTGGCATGGGATCTCTAACTTTAATCCGAGGCCGACATCAGCATAATTTAACTTCAAGATAAAGGCAAAAAATCTGTCTCAACAACATCTGGCTCATCTTTACAACATCTGGATGTCAAATCTTCGAACTCGGTGACCTCTGCCTATCATCCAGACCGATAGGATTGACCAGCCTCGAAGGTGGCCCAGAGCACGCATCAACCCTGCGAACTTGTTGCCAGATGCCTCTCAGAGACGCTCTCGCCTATCATATTAGGGCCTTGTCGATTGACGTAGGTGCTGCTGGAAATCCACTGGGATCTTTCGTCTCACTAGTACTGAGCCTGATCGTTTCGATAGTGTTGCTGACAGACGGCCTAAACACTCGTATATGCTTGTTGGTTGACTATATTTTTGAGAAGTACGCTTCTCAATTGTCTATCTTATGTCTCACAGTGGAGACATCACTCTCCATTCCCGCACGACCAGCCTTGTCCGTCTTCGACGAAATTCTACTCCGACATTGATCTTGGTTTCGCCCTTCGACTCTCAACCAGCTCACTCTTGGGGTGCTGGGTTCAGATCCCTCAATAATATCTTGCAAGTTCACGTGAGCCACCACCGATCTACAACCAAAACTTATCCACCGCAACAGGCCAGGAGTATCCCCCTAACTCGTATCGTCCACGCGGCGTAGGCTATTCTGAGCCCCTCGTTCTAGCCTAGTATCAGTAGCAGGAAGTTACAAGGACTTCGGAATTATCAACCTCAAGTCTCTTCATCACAAGTCTCCCAGATGAAACCCTAAGCCAATTACCCGCCGATACCGTGATGTGTTCGACTCCTTGTTATTTGCAGCCGTGCAGGGTTAAAGCGGCATTTCATCCTGGCGTTGATCGTTTCCGATCAAAAGGGTTGAGCGCTGTCAGGGTTTATTTGATGAAACATATGAATTTTCCCAGCTATCAGCTCACCTATCCTACAATGTAACATCATTTACTGTCTAATCTCTGAGTGATGATAGATTCAATGTTCGCTTGGTTTCATTTGTGCAAGCTGACGGCAAAGAAGTGAATCAACAAGAAGTTTGCATAAATCAGAAGGCTCAACGGCCCTCGGGCGGCTAAGGCCGGGCTTGCACAGCTTACCGAAATATATTGCCACCGTTGGCGAAAACTGGTTAGGGTCCTGTTCAGTCGTCGGAAAATGGACGTGTGGGTCGACATTGCTCTGATCAAACCACCACCAGTCAGCGTGAACTGCTGCTGTTCAGCCTATTCAAGGGCCTTCCGTTGAGAAGCTACAATGCTGGGACTCGTGCTACTTGCTATCTTTGCGCTATATGTCGCTCGTCGCATCTATATCGTTGGTCGAGCTTACAAGGCACATAACATTTATCTCTTGCAATTTTCGTACAACTGACGCGTCGGACAGCTTGTTGGACATATCCCAGGATTTTTCACACTTATTGAACCGTCTTCACCCATTGGTGGAACGTTCCCTCCAAGTTGGTGGAATTTAGGCTTGGGTTTTGCGTGGCATCAGAAAGCTTATCGTAAGCATTCCGTTTTCAGGGGCTTAAGAATCATTTTGAGAATGGATAGTGTACAAACAGTTCAACTCTGAAGTCATCCGGGTCATCCCAATCTTATATGGCGACGCCAACCTCTACACCTGCTCAGCGGATGCGATGCGTCAAATCAAAGGGACGAATTCAGACTGGTACAAACCTGCGAAGGCAATGCAGGCCATCGAGTTCGTACTCCCGTTCTTTCTTTCGAATTGATGTCTCATAATCGGCTCTAGTGTGATGGGGCCGAACGTTGTAGCCTCCGAGGGCGAAGATTGGAGAAGGCAGCGAAGGATTGCCGCCCCAGCATTCAATCAGAGGGCGTGAGGATCTCTATCTCTTCAGTCCGCGGATGTCCTCATATCGAGCATACAGATACCAGCTGGTGTGGCAGGAAACAGAACGAACATATCGCCAGATGATCAAAGATGAAGGTTGGGCAATCGAGAAATCTGTTATGGTCTTTGATATGTCTCCTCATCTCCGAAAGGTACGGTATTTCTTCCCAATCGTGTCCCATACTTCCCTTGACATAAGGCCAGATCGCTCTTTTCGTTATCTCAGCCTGTGGCTTCGGTTTCCCTCTCAACTGGTCGGAGCCAGCTATAACCCCTGAAGGGAAAATGTCCCCTCGTGAAGTGATAACGCAGGTCTCTATCAACATCCTCCTTCGACACGCAATCCCACCTTGGTTATACCATGTATCGCCTTCCGAAAAGTAAGCGTTACGCTGGTCAAAAACCATGATCGAGACTAACTGCTTTCCAAAGATTGAAGACTATTGATACTGCGTACAAGACCTTTGACTCACTGCTTCATTCCATGATCGATAAGCGGGCGGATGAGATCAGGAAGCTTATAGGAGAAGGCGGAGGAGCTTTGGAGGAGAAAATCCAGGATATATTCGGACGACTCGTCTTGGCTCAGGTGCAAGCTGGATCAAAACTTTCGCTAAATGATCAAGAGATCGTTGGGAATGCCTTTATCATGATGTTCGCAGGTCACGGTAAAGCAATGAGCACATGGTCATTCCTGTCGGCGCTGACGTCATGGGCAGAAACGACTGCTCATACCCTCGGTGCGACTCTGGCGGAGCTCGCGCTGCATGAGGAAGAACAAGAAAAGATTCATAAGCATATTAAAAAGGTGATCCCCGAAGATCGCGAACCAGTGAGTTCCTTCACTTATGATCTGAGCACGTTACATGTATAACGCCCCTATCATAGATATTCGAAGATTACGACAATCTTGAGCCGGTCCTCGCAGCTTTCTTCGAAGCTTTACGACTATTCCGTAAGCCTGCTCTCGTGATGAACGTCCAGCGGGCTAACTTTGATGACTACAGCCGCTGCTTATCAGACTTTACGTAAAGCAGCTCGAGATACCACATTGCCCGCTGGAAATATGAAGAGACCCGGTGAAATGGAAAACATTCCCGTCAAAGAAGGATCATCAATATTCCTCGACCTCGTCGGTGTCTGTACGTTGATATCGAGGTCTTCGTTCTTGGTGGCGTTTTGGACGTCCTGACGTTTTCGTGTGCAGGCTACAATGAACGCAATTATCCCGAACCTGAGAAATATATGCCAAGTAGATGGTATGGCGCTACCGACCGTTTCCTCGCCTTCTCCTATGGCCCACGGACCTGCCTCGGCATAAAATTCGCCAATACGGAAGCCGTGTGTTTCTTGACAAACCTGCTGAGGGAATGGAAGGTCGAACCCTTGCTGCAAGCTGGCGAGACGAAGGAACAATGGAAAGAGAGGGTATTGTCAAAACCGACATTGCTCGTCACAATGACTTTGGAAGACATCCCCCTCAAGCTGGTACGCAGGAGATAAGGGCTTGCCTGTGGCGTTCCCTCCTTCGGGACTATTTGATATGAATTATTTCTGGCATTATTTAGTTGCGAATCGAAGTTAGAGTTTGAGTCATGCGACCAGTTTGGTGTATAGATGAAGGCCCTCTTAACAGCTGAGCTGAATTTTACGAGATTTTATCGAATCGTCCAGAACTCATCAGAAACCGCGATCTGCAAATTGACGGATCTCTGGCGTTAGCGCCCTCGCCTCACAGCGTAGAACATGTATGCATCATGAGTCTATAAGTCTTCCAAAAATACAAATCCGAGTACTAAATAAATAATGTACGTCATGCTGGGTATGACGTACGATCAAAAGCAAAGAACCAAAAGTATAAAACAGCAGTGAGACAAACGTCCAAAAGAATGATAACAGGCGAACAAAGAGACGATGCGAAACTGAACACAACAATTAAGATGAATTTCGGCGGGCGCACGAATGGATAGACTCACATATGAATAACAATCCCAAGCCGTGTATGAAAGGCTCATATCCGTGTCCCATGGGACGATGAGAACGTAGGCATACCATGACCCAAGTTCGGCGAACCCGCGCGACTCAGGTCCGTCGACGAGGAAGGCGGAAGTGTGGGCACTTTCTTCCTCCCCGCCGCTCCCCTCCTATCTCTCAGAGCCAACTCTGCAGGCGAAGGCAGCACGAATTCACTCATCATCGCAGGCGGCGATAGTGAAGAAGGGCCAGGTGTCGGTGTCGGTGTTCGCGTTGATACGGGCTGCAACCGAGGTGGATACGGTTGATTGAGCTGCTGCTGAGAAGGCGGAGGAGATGTAGGTAATGAAGGAGATGGTTGAGGAGGATCGTCACGCTCGGGACGTGCTAGATCGGGTGTTCCGGACCGGCTGGCCGATGAGATCAATGAACCGCGGGACATGCGGCTCTTTGCATTCTGAGCAAGTTCTAGGACACTAGGCTTCCGTCTTTTAGGAGGGACTTGAGGATCTGTAGATCCATTGATGGATGAAAATGAAGCTGTTGACGGAAGTGGATCAGAGTTCGGCGATGGGGAAGGGACGGATTGAGATCCATTCGTAGGATACTTCCAAGCCTTAAGAATCGACTTTTTCGCCGGCGCTGCCCCACTCGAAGACACACTGGTCATGCTTGTACTCGCAGGCATCGATGCCGGCGCAAGCGGAGGTGACTGAGGTTTCGAAGGAGATGAAGTGATGTTGTGAGGGGGGACTGGTGACGTGGTCCTCTTCGCTGGATATCTTGATTCTTGATCGAAATGGAAGGGATCAAGATTCGAATCTGTCCGCGAATGTTTGCTCGATTGACTCTGTCGAGTATGTGATGACGACGTTGTCGATATCGAGCTCTGCTTCGAAACGGGTGGTCGCGAGACGACGGTCGGCAGTGGAGGAACAGGTTCGGCATGTTCATCTTTTGGCACTGGCGGAGGAGGCAGATTGCCATTAGCCGCGTTGGCATGCAAAACAGACATGGGAGGAAGGAGAGGAGGTCCACCGGAATTCCTAGCACCGTTATTACTGGGATTTGACTTCCTCCACAACTTCCTGAAGCTCTTCACAGAGATGATTGAGTTCGATCTTTGTCTGTTTGCAGCGACCGTGGCAGCGTATGTCTCCTCTGCTTCAGAATCAGCCGAGAACCGGCTGCTATTCTTCGCGGGAGAGGAAGCAGACCAGAATCCTCCGCCCACTGATCCCGATGATGTGGATGTCGCAGTGGTGGCCGTTTCAGGAACGAGAGGACCGGCGGGATCACTCTCCAGGAAACTGGGCCTTCGTCCAAATGGATCTGGGGAAATCGGATATCCCGGCGAGCTCGGTTCTTTCACTTCATCCGTGGCGGTCGAGTTTCTCTCTCCAGCGCCGATTGAAGCTTCATCCCGCCCCACAAGATCATAGTCGAACTCATGCTCAACCGCATTCTCTCTGATCCTAGCTTTTGTCTCCTCACTAATCTCATTTGAAACAGGTCTGAACCCAGGCGGAGCGCCGCTCGTTACACCGTTCAACGCAAGTTTAGGTGGGGATATCCTCTTCACACCTCCTTCAGCTGGCTTTTTCTTTGGATAATTCGTGCTGAGATCGCGAGAGAATGGTGGAGGTTCAGATTGAGCTACGGCGAATGGAACGGCCGGCCATCCAGCACTCCGTGGAGGCTCTTCACTCGATTCTTCGGATCGACGAGGAGAAGGCGTTCCGATGAGATTGGGTTGTCTGAATGACGGAGGCGCCATTTCGCTTAGATTTAAGTTTCCAGGAGTGAGCGCTGGATGCCGAGGACCGGCCGATAATGAAGAAGAGGGAGCGAGCGATGAGGATGATGAAGCGGTTGGTAGAGATGTCAAGGAGGGTAATGAAGGGACAGGGGGGATGACAATTGGAGAACCGAGTTGGTTCGATGGATGTTCCGTTGACGCGGCTGCACGAATAGACGATGTTCGAGGCGGCGGCGTCAAGCCACCTGCGCCCATCGGCATCTCACCTCTCCCGACATCTCTGACCATCAATCCACCATCCGGCCTCGACCCTCCTGCGTCCGCGTTGGCATCTTGACCTCCATCTTCACTAGGAATTAACTCGCGTGGCGAATACTGAAGCAGTGCCTGTATAACCAAAGGAGCAGGTACATTTGAGTGCCTCACCCTCCTCACCCTCACTCTCGCCCTCGTGGGAGAAGGAGCAGGATGAACAGAGGGTTTCGGATGCTGGTTATCAATAGGAGAGGAAGGGGGTTGGCGTACCCTTTCTATTTCGTCCAGCCTTTGCTTCATCGCGTACTGACTTGAACGTGGATCTTCGTCCGATAGTTGGGAGAACGAAGACATTCGGGAATGGGTGGATGACATGGAAGGGAGACGAGAATGCGATTGGAGGGTTGACGTGAATTGAGGAAGGAAAGTCGTCGACTGTGAATGCGACGTAGAATGCGTAAGCGTCGTATGCGCGTACGACGACTCATCCCTCGCACTATTCCCCCACGTCTCATCCGCAATCTCATGTTCGTCCTCGTGTCCCTGCGCCTCCTCGTCCTCGCTTTCTCCCTGTAGAAATGTCAGCTTTCGAGGAAGGAATTTGAAGAAAACGAACGTACATCCATCATGCCCTTCACAAAGTCTCCACTATCCAGGCCTGTAATCTTCCTCTCATGTCCTTTCCCAAGTGCAGGAATCAAAGGGACGGGGCTAGGTCCATGCCCAGAATCAGATACGGCGGGCGTCCTCGCTTCTTCATCAAGGTACGCCAACCCAGTTTTCGTCGATTCCGCAGGACTCAATCGATCGTCCGTATCTCTTCTCCCCCTATTGACATTGGCGTTGACATTGGCGTCGTTGGAGTCGATATCACCGTCCTTCAGACCCAGAACGAGCTCTTGTTCATGCTCGAGCTTCGCGATCTCAGAGTTGAGAAGGTCCATCTCATCACTAAACGCAGCAGTATGCGGTGGCACAGCTGTATGTGGGACATTCGGATGACCGTGACCTGGTCCTTGTCCTTGCGGATGATAAGATGATATTGACAGGGACAACGGAGGAGGAATATGTCTCTTTTGGGGGCTCCCTCCCGAGCTCGTTGTGCTGAGTGTAGTAGTCGTCGAAGGTGGCAGAGGAGGTAGTGGGTGAGCTGCAAAGTCGACGTTCTCGAATCCATCGATCATAGCTGGGGATTCGGTCACTTCTCGCCCATGATGTCGATCTCCTTCCTCGTCTTTCTCCGACTCTGGATTCACATGATTCTGAGGGGAAGGAACAGAGCCAGGGATGGTCAAGCTCAATCTTGGCCGTCCATTCTCGTCCCACAATTTCTTCACATCCTCAACTTCCACTTCCAAGCCTCCTCCTTCCTCAACATCGTCCTCGTTGTCGCGATGAGGCATAGGACCCAGTTGGACAGCGTCCATGATCAGCGACCTCCTCTTCTCTAGCTTCGACGTCCGTCTCTCATTCACATCATCCGCCTCCGCCTCCTTGTCATCAACACTCAAATCGTCGTCGTCGTGATCGTGGCGATCTTGTTGGATGTCCATGAGCATCTGTTCATCTAATCCTCCAGCTCCAGGTCCGGGACCAAGTCCTGCCGAGAACCGCGCCATAGCTTTCTCGAAAGCTCTCGTAACAGTCGGATCCTCCTCTTCCTCAGCCTCGTCACCTTCTTCATCTTCCTCTGATTCCGCCTCAGGCTCATGTTCAAGGTGTGCAGGTTCGTGTTGTTCGTGTTCATGAGGATGAAGATCGTCAGCATGGATGGGGGGATCTTCAAGAGTTTCAGGGGAAGGTAATCGCGAATGTGAAGGCAAATGTTCATAATGAGGCACAGGCTCTTCCTCATCCTCGTCTTCCTGCTCCCGCTCGTCTTCATCTTCCGCATGGAAAGGCTCGGAATGGGGAGCAACAGGTAATGAAGATTCGCTATCATTCGCCAATTCTTGATAGCCCCCATGAGTGTCAAGAGGGAGATCTTCTTCAAGCGAATGCCCGCCATCATCGTCTGAGCCGTAATCCGAGGCGTCGTCCTCATCCTCTACTCGCTGATGTTGCGAGTGCTGAGATGGTCGTTGTCGGCTACTCAAAGAAGCCTGCCGGACGTGGACAGGGTCTTCGAGATCAAGGCGTTCAGGATCTTCCAGAGCTTCCTCTTCCAGGTCCCCCTCGTCCAGTTCCTCCTGCTCCATTTCCGGCTCGGGTTCAGGCTCTGTCGAATACCCTCTCTCTTCAACTCCAGAAGACGCCCTCGTCGGAATAACAACACCCCTCAAATGCGCAATAGCCTCTTCCCGACTCCCAATTTCAACCGGTATCATCTCTCCTCTTCTAATCCCACCCTTAGCACTCCTCGACCCAGGACTAGGTGTTCTCCTCACACCCCATCTAGATTCCGGCTGCGGTGTCAACAATCTAAGCGTTGAAGGCGTCTCTCTCCCTCCATTCAAAGTTGTATTCGAGGACTCGCTAGCACGAGTCGCAGCGCGCGAAACGGCTTCTCGTCGTTTTCTAGCCCAGATATCGTACCATGGTGCTTTCCGTCTGTCGATGTCAAATTCCATCTTGGCTATGATGGGTAGAAGGGAAGATGTAGAGAGGTTTAGTGAAGATGTGTATGAGGGGGGTAATGAAGGAGTTGATATCGAATCGACTTCCGAAGCGTCGTCTGGGGTAGAATGAGAGGAGGCATGAGGGAGGTGAGGAGATGATGCAGAGGCCGAATTGGAGGTATGTGTAGTTGAGGGACTGGGGGAAGGATATGGATATCCAGGGGTTTGCGTTCGATCTCGACGTGGCGACGCGGAGAGAGGAAGATGGGATGGATTGGGAGAGCGGGGTGTACTGGTTCGTGTAGCTGAAGGAGTGGTGTACATAACTCCTTCTCGTAATCCCATTCCTGGGCCAGATCCAGGACCTTGAGACAAACCGATCGAACGGGCTGATTCTTCTCGCTCGAGCGATACGACACGGTGCCACAATGCTTTCCATACATGTTCTGATATTCTCGGCCCCATTGCTCTTCCGTCAACTGCGTTCTCGTCGGCGGGTGAAGGTGAAGCACCGTCTGAGGAAGATTGAACGAGATAAAGGATCATCCCGGAGGTGGAAGGGAGGGCATATTCTCTGGCGATTGCCCCCAATTGACTCTGCAAGCTCGAATGCAGCGGAACGAGCGTTCCTCGCTGAAACTGTGTATGATACCCACTTGGCCCTCCATTTGCATTAGACGACGTAGGTGTCAGCGGTCTCCCACCTCCCATGCCTCCTAAATCATCCAGCGAATCGAGCTCTTCATCGTCGTGAGGTAGATGTGATGGAGGTATAACGTGTAAAAGGAATTTCGAGGGTGAAGACGAGCCATATCCATATCCATGAAGATGATGAGATGTGCTGAGCGACGAAGGACTCCTTGAGAATAATGAAGACGACAAATGACTATGCCCGATGCCATTGGGTGTTCCTAGACTACTCGAGGGAGGCGACGGTGGGATGGGTGATGAAAAGCCAAACGCGTTTGCTATTTTCGCGAGCTTTTGAGGAGGCAGAGGTGCTCGGGGTGGGGGATACCGAGGTGGCGTAGCTGAGGAGGTGGATGCAGATGGCGACGGGGTGGGTGAGGGTCGGTTCATGGTCGTTCTCGTTCCGTTCAAATTCGTTTTACGGCGGGTCGTATTATTATCTTAGCAAGGCATTCAAGCTGCCAGTGCCACATCGTCAGACGCGTTCGGTACTACAGTAAGAGAACGTACGAGTCTGAATGATTATTTTGGACGATTATTTAGATCTGGCGAGGATGGGACATTGAGCAGAACGGGGACGTTAGCAAGCCTGGGACGAGACCGAGACGCTAACGTCAAACACACAAGACCAAACAAGGCCACCTGCGCGCGCCCCTGGTCGATCCCGTCGTTGCCATCTGTAACGTCAAAATCATTCATCTTTTGATTATCTCTGCAAATCTTGTAAGCGTTATCTACCCTGTATTCTGAGGACCTGACAATATTTTCAGCATTTTCGGCGGCATTTTTTGCATTTTAGACCGCTGCTAAAACCGGTTCGCATAGCAACGGCGTGCTATTCTGAGAGACAAGCATCCAAAGCATCCCCTTGAGCTGTTTATGCTGCCATCCGTTCCCGATCTTTTCATTAGTCCATGTTTTCAAGTCAGAGGCCTTTTCTCGCCTTCTCTTTTGTTCAGGACATTTATGGCAGCCAATTGGTTGAACTTTGAAGCTCGAAGGGCCCACGTGCGTCGGCGACTGGCTATATAATCCCAATCTAGGACCAGGCAATGCATCGTTCATGTTTTCGAACCAATAAATGCTCATTCTATCGTATCTGAACCGATCAAGCCATCATTTGTTTGGACTAAGTCCTTAGACATTCTCTGGCTTCGTAATTATCACATTGACCAACCTCTCGCAACGAGTCTCGCATTCGCATCAATGAAGGAGGAATGGATACAAAAGAATTCACTCCTCCATCTTGTCTGTCTCCGATTCATCCCAGTATCATGGAAGCTAGTAAAAAGAGGCTCTAAGATTTTACCGCGCCAGTCGCAATCTGGGCTTATTGGTGATCGCAGCAAATCCGAGCTAGCATTCCTGCATCAGTAGATGTTGTGCTGAAAGTACCTGCATTGAAACACTTCAGCGTCCGCTTGCAGAATGAACGAAGGTTTGACTAGGATTATCTCTGCGGACTACTGCAGTAACTTTCTCAGCCCTCGTTACGTATCTCCGTGGGGCACCTCTGATCAAAAGATTTGATGCTATCCCCATCCAGTGACTCATGACCTGGTGCCAATCTCATGACCACCTCCCATCGTCTAATCCTGTAGTCGAGACTACCGGATGGCACACTGGTGGTCATTGTGAAGCGCACGTCGTCAAAGTGCTCGTGCATATCTGTAATATTCTACTTGTAGGACTGAACCGTGGATGCGCGACGTTCAAGTCCACAATCACGTTTATCTTAGAAACTGAATCTTCAGAATTCAACACCATTTACATTATTAATAACGTCCTCTGGAATACTGTTCGACTTTTCTGGACCAGAATCTTGGCTGCTAGCTTCTGTATGTTCGACACAAATGTAGTTAGGGATATACACATCTCTCAAGTTGACCTTTGTCAGTCCAAGAGCAATCTTGCTTGCTTCAAGTTTCTTGCTTCGAATTTATTCTACGCAGTACCAAATCAATGTATGATACGGCTCGGGTTGATCGCGTCGGAGGAGAGAATAAAGCTGCTTCTCAACTAAGAATTTAGCAGCATTATTTTGCAAGGAAACTTGACAGAACAGCGCATTGTATTGTTCAGATTGGGTTGAAGACCCGCTTTGTGTTTATTTGGGATTGTATTGCACTCTTTGGCCATCATGCTATATAATCTCCGATTTTCCGCACAAAGGCTAATCAACAACTTGTTCCACCACACATACATCGCATCCTCAGATCTTTCTCATCTCCAAACACTCTCAGAATGTTGGCCTCTGAGAAAAGATCACTCATCTCCAAGCTCCAGCAAGAGCTCAAAGACATCGACGCAATCATCGGCCAGAACAGCTGGCGCAAGCGCCATATGTGGGGGAAGTATCAAGGCTCTCCTCATCAATGTACGTACCATTCATCTTCACATCCTCGCTTCCACTTATTGACTTCTGTCCCGTAGTCAGGCGCCAGATCATCCTCCGTGAGATTGACGAACTCGAAAACACAGTGGTTGTCGTCCCACCACTCATCGGCAACGTCGACCTCGAGGGCTATGACTCAGCTCATAGCTCCGACTCCTTCTCTTCCTCATCTTCCTCCTCCTCCTCCTCATCGTCATCATCCCGCGAGTCCTCGCCGAAACCCTACATCCCAGTCGTCGTCCAACGACAGACCACCTCCACCTCCAAGACCCCCACCAGACAACGCGGTCACGCTCACCCCCCTCCCAAACCACGTCGTGGTCACTCCAAGCGCCCCTCGAACTTCGTAAGACTCTGGCTCGCCGCAATGTCCTCGCCAAAGGACGACAAGGGCTTAGACACCTTGGTCGATGCCTTTGGTAGGCTCGGCGTTACAGAGAAGCAGGCGGCGCTGGACGAGATACCGGGGTTGGCGGACGCCCTCGAGCAGATGTCCCTTGCGGGACACGTAAGCTCCGACGTTGATGAGCCTGCTCATGGCGGAGGCGTCCGGGGTGCGAAAGCCCGCCGATCGACGAGGCTTCGAGGATCCCTTCCTTACTGATCGTACTCATCGACCAGTGTTCGTCGCTGTCGTCAGCATCGGGCGTTATCGCTCTTCATCATAGTTATCTTCTTCTCTTACCCTCTTCTCTTTCTATCTTCTTCTTGTACCTTGATATAGTTCGTAGATAGCTCCCATCGCTCTGTTGTCCCGTCAGCTGTAACCTTTATCGCTCGGCATCGCTCTTCTTACTTTCTTCCTTGCTGTCATCTTTTCCTCCTGTTGGCTGTCTTGCTTGTATCTCTCCCGCGATCAGCTCCCCTGTACAATGATATCCCTGTGCTGCGCGGCCCTCTCGATCCATGCCCTGTGTGACACTTGAAATGAATGCGAGACAATGCGCCCACAGCCGGCGGAGTTGATACGCGATCGTCTTCAACGCCGACTATCACATCGAACACAGCTAGGACGATGCATCCACGACTCGCTCACACACCACACTGTAACACTTCATCTGGATCAGAAAAGAAATCTCATCATCACACGGGCAGGAAAAGACATACCTAACTCTACCACCAGCGAGTGGTGGGCGCTTAATCGATCGAATGCCTCAGCGACGATGTATCCATCTGCTGCCATCCAGAGCTCTGAATCGTTCGAGAAGGGTTTGAAGTGACAAATATGGAGAAAGCTTTACGTCTGGGAGAAGAACGATAGACGATCTGTTGACCTAGATCGACGAAGGCGAGTGTGTCATGCGATGTATCTCAGCGCGCCGAGGGACTGATCACCCTCTCAGCAGCTATGATCTTCGCTATAGGAAAACCTACAGCCGATGCGCCCCAGAAGAAGACATGTTCTGACGCGCTCCGCGGGAAAACGTCCGGAGACCACTCGTCGTCGTCGGCCTGACAGAACCGACGTATCGCGCTATGATGAGCTATCTGCGACGGTATGAGGATGGAGCCTGAAGCATATCTGATAATGGGAAGAGGAGTCCGAGATGCCACCCTTGTGGCGTGGGTCTACATTGAGTTTCAGACTACCGACTCAATGCAATGCGCGGACGCGCGACCAGGCCGACGAAGGACGCGATCTCGTATTGGGGGGGAAGTGATTATGAAAGTTGAGGAGATGATGGAGCAGGAATGGCAGCGTCTTCAGGTGAGTCCTTCACATTCATTTCGGTGTGGCACGAATTGATCGGCGATACGATAGGGTGATAGGTGTCTCGTGGATTTTCACTCTTCACTCTTTCTCGTTCCGCGCATTCGTCCAGTCGACTGTCATGAAGGCGAATCCATACCGAAAGTTCGAGATAGCACTTTGCTGTTCGAGGGAACATTTGGCAGGTCGGGATCCAGAGGTCGCAATGGAGGCCAAACGGTCGCGGTCTCCGACAGACGTCTAGTAAGCGACCAACATCCTGCATCTAAAGGACCGGTATTGACGCATCACTTCGCTTTCTTTCAGAGGAAGACAGAGTGCAATCGACTACAAAGCAGTGAAATTTCGAAGGCCCACGTATACCGAATAGCCGGGCTCGCGAACCCGCGAAGGGCGTCATCAGGCAATCCATGTTCAGGACGTGAAACAGGAGCAACAGCGAAGTGGCTGGCGTTCCAAAATCTGAAGCAAGGTAAGATGATTATCCGTTTCACTAAGGAAAGATGTGCTGACTTTGGATACAGAGATCAGTGAGAATTTCGCCTGATCATGGGCGCAATATTGCTGATGAAGCATCAATGAAGCAAGAACGTTGCACGACTCGAGCATATCCTCGCAGTCGCTCCTTTGCTCGACTGCGAGTGAATCTGACATTCGGTCCCACGGAAGAATTACTATCAGAAATATTTGTCAACCCCTGGAGGATCATAGGGATGCATTCTCACTCACTCGGCAATCCATATCGGCGTTACCATCGCCGCATCTCCCTGGACAATGCAGACAGGACCGCGGGTTTTGGCACAGGGGTATGCTGATTGATGTGTTACGTGCCTGGTTTGCTTTCAAGATCGGCAGCGAGATCGTACCACTACAGAGTCGACCATGGATATTCGTTCTCAAGACTCCAAGTCTTCGAGCTTCAAAGCTCGGGATATGAGCCTACATTGAAGATCGCTGTAAGCGGTCAAAGCCACCACAAAGACGAGAGGCAAATAACTCACTCGTGCGGCTACATTTATTCCAGATCTTTGCTGGGATCGGACTAGGGGTGGATGTGCAGCATATTTATGAGGAAGATAAATCATAGATAATAGCTGAAAGAACGATCCATGAATGGTCCTAGCGCAGCCCCAACAGTTTGGGTGGCTTTGTTATGCTTTGTTTGTCTGTGGCTTTCGAGGGACAAATTTGCAAAGCGTCGCAAGAAATGCGGACTCTGTGAAGCAGGACTTCTGCTGATCCAGCCCTGTTGATCTTAAGCATACCAGACCAATGCTGCTGTCTGAACTTTTCTATCCAAAAGATGCCTCTGAGCTATCGCTTCTCTCGACAGGCTGACATTTTGCCCCTGTAGCGCTATGACCGTGACCCTGCTACATCACTTAGAGACTATCTCAACGGCGTCCCAAGAGTCTTCTCCTGCAAATCCCAAGGTTTCCAATCCTATATGTCTCGTTGTATGACTTGTATGACCGAACTGCTAGGCTTTTGCTCTGTGCAGACTTTGCACTCCTGTAGCCAGACACAATAAAGGCATGACAGACCGGATCGACATTGGACAAAAGATAATCTTCAGCTTACACGCATAAACCTGCAAGTATTAGCCCCCTTCTCCCACATGCTCTCTGGCCAATATCCAACTTCCAAACGAATTATCTCAATAACTCATGCATCCTCTTCGTTGGCGGGGTCGACCACGGAATAGCAAACGTTTCACTGATCAAGGGCCCCTATTAATCGCCGATTATGTCCTTTTTGTTATCCTGCTCGCTGCTCCTCCGTATCGTGATAACGTTTTGAATGGAATGACGGGTTGAGGCCGCCCCAGATGATCTTAGATCAGCTCTCATACCCCATTACATAAAAGTCGTCGTGCTCTCGGTGAAACGGAAACTGCCAAGGTTAACGAAGAAGGTCATACTGATACATATACAGGACTGGGTTCAATATGATGTTACAGCTTTCAGTCTCTTTCAGCTCGGACTCGACACAGTGAGATGCGTACTGGCGTCTCTCCTACGATCTTCGCTTGACCTCGACATTGTGAGGCCTTGGCCAGACCAGCCATCGCGCAGAGAAAACTCCCAAAGCAGCCATGAACAGCCAGCATAGCAAGCTGTTAGCCAGCTCTCCCCGAGAGAGTTCTTCGCGAGAGAGTCCGATTTTGGGTTTCTTCCCAGCGCGAAGAGCTGCAATCAAACTTCCGTCCTCTGACATTCCCAAGACAGACAGGGTAATCATGAATGATACAACCTGGCAATGGAGCTCAAGACACTGTTTGCGAATTCCGGTATAATGCGGGACGCACGAAGATTAATATGTTATCCAAGTTACGGAGTATTCTTCCGTCTCTAGCAGACGCCTTGTTCTTATTGAACAACTCTGAGTCCGGCGCCTTATCGAGCATGTATTGGCTCTTGATCATTCTACGTTTACGTGTCCTGTCTTTTGTTTCCTTTGTAGCATCAAGTCTCCATTGCGGAAAGATATACCTCTCAAATATTTTGGATTCACTTCGGAATCCCTCGAGACTGCCATACTGGACCGCCTCATCATCTGGAGTTGCTCATTCAGCTGCACCTTCTGCACCTTCAGAGCCTGCGATTGTTCTCGTATCAACTCATTCTGGGCTTCGATCAATCGCATTAGACCATCCAGTCTGGAAACAACGTCATCCATCGAGCGCGTAGTGTAATCTTCCGAAGGCTCGTCGATAAACATGACGGAATCTGCAAGCGAGCGAGGGGTGCCTCAGAGATCAGGATGATGATGGTTCGCCAGAGAACCTTGTCTGCATCTACGAGGGAAAATGAAGTCCGTGTCTGGCGCCCAATGAACCCACTGTCTTCTGATCCAATCAGAGCATCCCGGGATGGGATCTCGATATTCATGAGTGATAATATTGTTCCATAGCTCCAGGTGTAAGTATGATGTGTCGTCTACTCCAGAGACTGAGGCGACCGAATCCTCGGTACCGAAAGGCATGCCGAGTCAAATTCCGAATTTCCAAACAAGTGCATCAAAACCACTAATAAAAATTCATTGGAAATATTCTAGATGCGAGGAGGATGCAGGGAGTGGCATACTGCTTTAAGAAAGAATCTCTGTCCGTGCGCACGCACTCGGTAAAATAAATAAGAGTTGCGAACACCCTCCAGTGGTCCAAGTTGAGGTTCTTCGGAATCGGAGAACGGATCTCTGCCCTTCTTGTCAACCTTGTTGTATGGCGCAGTCCAAAGTCCCCAAATATTTCAGAACCCATACCCTCCGCGGGTCGGCGTACAGCTCTGCCATTACAAAGCGTGTATTGACGCGCAATCGGGCAGCGAGGATGTATTTTGAGAAGAAAGCCGCAGTAAATGGTGAGCGACCACCGCGGTTACAGTGGTGAAATGACTCACTTCGCGTCCACCATCCAGTAGAATTCAGTCTAGCCATTCCGGTGAACTTAGATCGTGAAGCTGTGGCGACTTTCGAGCTCTGTGGCCGTTTGCTTGGAGTCGTGTTCCGCACGTCAATGGCGTCATATTGCATCCAGTTCTTCGATAAAGATACTCAGGAGCCCATCACGGAGAGCCAACACAACCCCGTCCCATTCCAAGCTTATAAATACATGGTCACGGATCGGGTGGGCATGTGGGCGCCAGTTTGGACCGAAGCCACTGATTTTGAAGTTGGTGGAACGTGCAAAGTGTTTTACACGTGGGACAAAGTGTCCTCTATGAAGTTTGTTGATAAAGAGAGCGGGAAGTGCTTGAAGACTCTGTCTCATAGCGTTCAGATTGAAGATGGAGGGTATGTTGGTTTTGAATTTCTCATAGCCTCCTCTCATCGGGTTGATTGTCAAGGTGGTCTCCCGCCCCTGTTCCTGCTCATCTCGCTGCTTACAAGTTACCCCATGAGACAGTCCTGAAAGCGCCATTGTAGCCACGCGAGTACCGGGAGAGAGTTGCGTTTACTCTGATTTTACAGGCCTGGTTTCACAAAATGTTTAACCAAGAAACAAGAAGGTTTCTGTCTTACTACACAACCCTCGGTGTTGCAGCCCGTGAGCTAGGTGCAATGTAAATCAATGAGGAAAGCATATGGATACAAAAGTTCACGAGATCTCATCGGTGCCTACGTTATATAATGATAAATACCATTCCTGCCAAGCCTGAGCAATCATTTCTTCTATTTTTCCACAACACCGTCATCGTCATCATCGTCGAACATGATCTTCAGATTTTCGAGGCTCTCCTGATTAGCGCCAGCTCCGCGTCCACGAAAGGCTTCTTTGACAATGGCTGTCTTTCTCTTTTGGATCTTAAGAATACGCCCTTCGATGGTCCGAGAGATCTAGACGTAAAAGGCTCAAAAACTTGATCTGAACAGATGACGAAGCACATACGAGGAACTGTCGAACGTAAACGGTCTTGTTCTGACCGATTCGATGAACTCTGTCGACGGCTATATCACGGCAAAACGTCAAAATAGGCAGTGGATTAATCTGCTGACAGCGTACCCTGGCTTTCTACCGCTGCATTCCACCAACAATCCATCTAAAGAATATGTCAAACATAACCTGACCGCGAGGATGAGATTCGTACCATGAATACATGATTAGCCGTTGTCAAATTCAGGCCGACACCGCCGGCTTTCAAACTGACTACGAAGATCTTTGGTTTTCTCGACGAAGCAGTGAACCGATCGACAGCGGCTTTCTTCTGCTTAATGCTCATGGTACCGTCAAATCTCTCATAGTCGAACCGATCTCGCTTCAGTACAATTTCAATCAGATCTGGATAAAGGACGTGAGCAATCAATGCCTGACAGTGTGAGAGAGGGGTTACCCAGGAAACTAGTAAACCTGCAGCAAGCATTAGAACGGAAGGACGATGCAAACGACGAGAGACGCTCACTGAGAGAATACCACAGCTTTGAAACAAGGATCCTGGTCTCGAATACGCTCTACATTTTATCAAGATTCGGCGAACACAAACATAGGTAAACAACGACGTACTCAGGTGTTGCATCAGAGCATTCAACTTTGTCGACGACTGGAAGTCGTTCCGACGAAGAACAATGTCCGTGGACGACGATCCTTCGGCTCCGTCATCGCCGTCATCGTTGGAAGGCCCTGACTGATCACTTTTGTGTCGGACTACGTCCAGGAGATCAGTTTCCTACGTTTTCGACGACAGTGAGCAAAACCTTAAACTCAAAGGGCAAGTAATCACCTTCAGCGGCGCTCGACGACACATCGGGCAGTTCCCAACCTCCTTGTTCTCCCTACACTTGGCAAGATATGACAGAATACAGTCCTTGCAGCTACAAGAACAGAATGAGCCGAAGTGACGTCATGCAAGCATTCGGCTTACCAGGAGTGAAAGCATTCCGGTATCAGGACATTGTCGTCTTTGACTGTTAGGCATATCCTGCATTCCTGCTCTTCCTGCTCTGCCAACTCCTTCAACGCTGCTTGTGCGAATTTGTCCGTTGAACTAGATCCAGTCTTGGTATCGCCTGATGCGAACCTCTTGATCATTTCCTCTAGAGCTATGGATTTGACATCCTTGACTTCCACGATTTCGTCGTCTGAATCCTGAGAATCGTGCGCTTCCTTGGCAGTGACGAGACTAGGATGAAGCACGGCGCGTCGTAACCTGGATGAAGTGAGGATCGGAAGAAGATAACGATGTTGTTCACGTACTTCATTATCATGGCCAAGATGTGGGTATAATTCTTTCCGATTAATCCCCGTGCATTGAGCCTATCGAAGTTGGACTTGACTTCGCCGTAGATGGAGTCATAAATCTTGCGCTCAAGATCAGAGAACTCCAGGTAATCCACAGCAACCTGAAACTAAAAGTCAGCAGTACGTCGAATCGTGAAGAGGGGACCACAGACCTCCTTCTCAGGGAGTTCGACGATCATCTTGCCGTTCTTATCGCGCATGGTTTTCTCTCGGCGCAGAAGGACGTTCTCGAGGATCACTTGGACGATTTCAACAGCCTTCGGATCACGCTTCGTGAAGGGTATTGTAATGAATCTGTGCGAGGAATTTGAGATTAATTTCAAGAACGAATGATATCACTTACGAGCGAAAGAATGAATAGCTTGACCAAGGCGTGAAGTCAAGGAATTTACTATTCTAACGTCAGCTTCGAGGGTGGGTGATCAAAGGGATATCATACAGGAGAGAGTAAAGATCCTCTAGTCGGTTCACAATTGGCGTTCCTAATATGTTCTAGTCAGAAAAGGGTGTCCTTTGCAATTAGGTACATGACGCGCACCCGTAAGCGCCCACCTCCATTTCGACGAAAGATCGTAGACAGCCCGGGCAGAGATGCTAGTACGAGACTTGGTATGGTGAGCCTCGTCAAGTACGATCCGCAGCCATTCCGCTGTAAAATCCCCAGCGATCAGCATGGACATCCCTACGGAAGCCAACGAGGCTTACTCTTGAACAATGATGATCGGTAATTCGTCCGCGAACGCCTCTGCTTCGACCATTCCGACCCCAAGACACCATAACTCGTAATGACGACATCGACACCTTCTCCATCTTCCAAAGCATCTTCAAGGTCTAATCTCGTCGACCCGTGCCACACCAGCGTCTTCAGTGTACCTTTCTCACAGGCACGCTGTATTTCGGTTTCCCACTGATTGAGAAGAGATGTTGGTGCGATGATCAATGTCGAATTTGTCCGCTTTCGAGGGGCTCGATCACCGAGGACTTCGAATGCATTGCCGAGGCGGAGAGGTTTCTTGTTCTTTGCTGCGAGCTCTTGATCGGCTTCTTCGAGCTCGGGAGGGTATGTTCGGTTTGTGAGGATCAAGGAAATCATCTGTATAGTCTTGCCCATGCCCACTAGATGACAATCAGTATCCAAGTTGCCGCAAAGCCTTGTTTGACGAGCTTACTCTCTTCGCTCAACAAGAAGACAAGGATAAAACGTAAGCTCTCCGTCTGAGACGCGCGATGAATAGCTTACCGTCCCTGCACCATAGTCAGCTCACAATCTTAATATAATAGAACAGAACTTACGCCAATATGCCGCCACGACAAGTTCGTTCAGATCGGGGGAAATCAAGAGTCAGTTCACCAGAGTAAGGGTTGAAGTAGAAGTAGTTATCCTCTTCGAGAGTTAGATCAATCAATCCGTCATCGCCTGGTTCGGGAGGGAAGATATATCTGAAAGGAATGAGCTCGGTGGAATCAAACTCGGATCGGAGGGCAAGTACTCTTCCCATAGAGGATGCAATGACTTGACCTCTCTTCCAGCAGTTCCCAATTCCATAGAAGACATCCAACTGCGATGTACATAAGGCACCCAGTTTGACTTGAGGTGAGATTACTCACTGTAATGCCTGCTTCTGATATCCTCGAAGTGTTAAAGCGAATTCAGCGGGAGGTTCCATTTCTATCATGCTCTGATCGTTTTGTTGAGCTCTGGAGCAGGATATGAGCATTTGGCTCGAATAGGTAGATTACGACCCACTTGCGATAGATGACGTTCAACTGATTGTCCGTCAACTCCTCTTCATCATTCTCCTCGTCCACAGCAACATCATCCTCAGCATCAGTCAATCCACTCACGCCTTCATCATCGCTCGCTTCAGCACTACTCATGTGATCCGGAGTCTTGGGTTCATTCGTCATCTTGACCATCTTCTCCATATCATCCTCCTGAAGCTGCGCAGCACTCTTCCCCAGTGCACTACTTTTGTTCGGTCGTAGGCCGACAGTCTTGAAGAGCGCTAAAAGAGCAGCTTTCCTTGCCCGCAAGGACTTTTCGCCTTCGGTTTCTTTGTCCTCTTGGAATGCCGCACGTGGAGCGTCGTCGTCGATTGTGATGTGATTCTTGAAGGCGCTTGGTTGGATGAAGACTTTGATGGAAAGGAGGATATGGGAACCTAGGCGTAGTTTCGGAGGGCAGTCGACGACGGTGCAGCCTTGGAAGTGTATCACATCTGGGAAGCTCTTAGAGACTTCTCAACATGACACAGCAGATGAGATAACGTACCCAAGTCAATCAGCTTAGCCATCCATTCTGAGACCGCAGGAGGGAATCGCCCGATTTCTGGCGAAGGCGTTTACATTTATCGAGATGTAGTGAATTGGTCGACGTACCTATGCGTTTCGTGTTCTCAAACCGCATGATCGCAGTCTTCTCCTTCTTCATGGGCTTTATGCTAGACTTTGCCGTGAACTCGAGCTTCGACTGTTGCATGCCTTTCCCATTCTTCGTATTCGACGACGATCCTTCTTTGATAACCGGAGCCCTAGGATCGTGAGGGTAGTCCCTCATAATATGGATCGTATCCCCAGGCTTGATATTGCCTTTGCCACTGAGCGTTGCGAAAGCATTGTCGACGATGAATTCGCCCAGATAGGCAGCGCGGATGATAGGGGGAGGTGTAGGTTCATTGGGATCTAGTCGAGCTTTCTTGCGAGGTGGTGGGCTCGGTTGAGGCAGTGGAGGAAACAGTGGCAGCTCCTCTGGTTTCTTCTCCTCCTCCTCATCGTCGCTGTCGACAAAGAAATTTGGTTTTCTCTTTGCAGGTTCTTTGGGTGCTTCGAGTTCCTCGGTTTCCGGTGGCTCGTTATTTACATCCTCGACATTGTCTGTGACGACTGGCGTCTCCTTCGATTTAAGCTCGTCGTCTACTTGCATTGCTTCGTCGGCAGAGCTCGCAGGGGGGTCAGCGTCGGCAGGGGCGAGGGAGGTATCATCGGGTGGCAATTGAGGTCGTCGTTCGTCTTCGTCTTCCGAGTCGCCTCTTAGAAAAAGGACTTGCTTCTTGCGAAAGGCCTCAGGATCAGACATCTTAGACTTAGAGTCGGGACGTAATAAAGGAAGGATGCTGGCCAAAACGCCGTCCATGATGGAATAAATCGCGCGCCGTGACTGCCGCGTCGTCACGCCGATAAAAATTCATAGGGGGAAATTCGGTACCGAACGAGTCAAAATACCAATAGTCAGCAAAGGAGCTATCAAGGCAGCCATTACGATAGTAGGAAAGCACAACGAGCAAATATTTTCTAGTATATCAAACACAAAATCACCGACGGGGCATTCCCCTACCACGTCCCCGAAGAGCTCTCTGAGCAGCTCCAGGCGGTGCTCTGGGACCTGGATTGGGCTAGAAAGAACGTCAGGTCATCCACAAAAAAAGATACGAAAGGAGATAACTAACCTGTTCACTCTGGGGTCCTCTGACAGTCTCGTCAACGCTGAGGATCAAGCACGCTGCCTCTGTCGCACTGCTGATAGCGTTGACTTTGACTAGACTGGGTTCCCAGACGAATGCCTCCATGTTGTCTCGGACACCTTCCACGCCGTCAACATCCACACCAACCCACTTCTCTCCAGCGGCATGACGCATTCGGAGTTTGTTGAGAATATCCGTGGAGTCGATTCCAGCGTTATCGGATATTTGACGCGGGATAATCTCAAGAGCACGAGCGAATGCAGTCATGATTAACTGGATCTTGCCCGGGATGCCAAGAGCGTGCTTGCGAATGTAGGCCGAAAGCTCCATCTGCGACAAGTCAGCGAAAGATCAGATCTTTATGCAAGGGACCAACGAACCTCGATGGCGCCACCTCCTGCAACAACATCTCCGTTCTTGATGGCACGCTTCACCACCATGATGGCATCGTGCAGACTACGTTCGACCTCCTCAATGAACTGATCTGCTCCACCTCTCAAAAGCAGAGTGCAGGTCTTCGCTTTGGGGCAATCTTGCAAGACGTTATATCGCTCTCCACCAAGCTGTCTCTCCTCGAACGATCCACAAGTTCCAAGATGTTCTCGTGAGATGTTGGAAGTGGTCGACTGCACCGAACCGCCCACTGCTTGGACTACGCGCTTCAGATCTTGTGCGGGGACACGACCAGCGCAGAAGATGTCCCGGTCAGCGAACCATTGAGTCGCAAGATCACCGATCGGCAGCTTGCTCAAGACAACCTTGGCACCAGTCTTCTCGATCGCCTGCAGTTTGCGGTAGATAATCTCCCACTCCGCATCGACAATAGCCTGATAATCCGACACAGCCTCCACGCGAACCTCTGCGTTATCCTTCTCAGCTTTAAGTTCAAGCTCGACGTTCAGACTCAAGATGAGGGGATTTTTGAAAGATTTCGGCTGTTGTTCAGCACCAGCGTATGTGAAAGTCTTTTTAAAGGCGACACCGCGGATGAGGAGTGAATCAGTCATGCCGCCGCCAGGGATTTTTTTGATGCCGATCAAGTTTTCGTCAAGGTCGTCCTGGTCGAGGCACTGAACTGCATCAACCACCATCTCGGAGAAGAAGGGCTTTTCAGAATGGATGAGTTTCGAGGACATGGACGTTGACGCGCATTTGAGTAAAAGTGAACGGAATCGTCTAGACTTAGTCAGCTAAGAATGAAGGCAAACAGAGAAATCAACAGACTTTGAATCAGACTTGTCAACCGTGACTTGCAGTTCCTTAATACGATCAATGGCCTAACAGAATGCATGCATGGTGAGAAGAGGAATCAAAATTCAGCGCATTGCGTATGCGTACCAGTTGTGAAGCTTTCCGTAAACCCTTAATGATAATCTGGGGACTGACACCCTCCTCAATATAACCCTTGATCTCTTTCAGGATCTGGGCCGCCAACAGAACCACGCTCGTCGTTCCATCCCCGACTTCAGCATCCTGCGCACGTCCAATATCGACCAGCGTTCGCGCAGCAGGATGTACGATATCCAAAAGCTTCAAAATGGTAGCTCCATCATTAGTGATCTGTGCCTCTCCTCTCTGCGACACAATCAGCTTGTCCATACCCCGAGGACCCAATGTGGTCGCAAGGGTTTCTGCGACTGCGAGGCATGCCGAGATATTTGAGAGAAGTTGGCCTTTTCCTTGGGAAGTGTCGGTACCCTCCTTTAGGAGCACTATCGTAGGTTGCTATATGATACTTAGGACGTTGATCGACTGCGAGGGAGGGACTGCACGTACCATGGGCAGAGCGCGTTGCATTTTGGGCAGAAAATCGCGTCACGCTTTGTGACGGTCACTTCAGCTCGCTCTCTTTCTGCACTCACCTGCCCTCGCATCTGGCAACACTTCGAATTATAAGAGTCTTCTGGTTTCAAGGACGTTGAACCTTTTAGTCAAACTTTGCATCAAATCCATGAAGCCCTTCGCGTTTCTCACATGTCTGGGACCCCAACGTCATAAATATGTCACAAATTGGCACTCGAAGGGACTCGAAAATTATGAGCAACACGAGTTACGTGGCTTACGAGGGACTAAACTGCAATGAAAAATACCTTTTTGGCATAAATAACACGCCTCTATGAATATAAGTACCGGAAGACATCTGCTCAACCAAGTCTATGAATACGACCGCCTATATCTCTGCATCGAAGAGGAAGTCACTTGCCGCCGCTACGAAAAAAAATGTCAAAATAAGACTGCTCATAGAAATCCCTCACAGGCTCACTTGGATCGGCGAAGCATCCTAACAGTCTCGGCAGCGGATTTCTCCTTCGCCTCTTTCTTGCTAGAACCCGCTTGGTTGTAGGATGCCCAAGCTTGACCATTCACTGCGAGAAAAGTGAGTTGTCATTAAGGTCTTTTTTCTGCATAGAACTCACCTATGGGATAGCAGTACCAGATTGTTGTCTGCTCAGGACCTTCACGTAACTCAGCCCACTCCAGAGTGACGCGGTTTTGCGCGGCTAATTCAGTGAGCTGGGTGACGTATGGCTTCTGAGTCGAAGACACGAAAGTGTGTCCAAGGATGACAGCTTTGAAATCGGCCATTTTATCTCTTGGAATAAATTGCGTTTGAAGGATGATTCGATGTATGGGTTCTGTTTCTGTCGAACTCCATCGAACTAATTCGATTTATAGAAGAGAAAGACCGTGCTCGACGGCTTGCGCTGCTTGCTTTGAAACAACCTCAGACCGTCGGTGGTGCAAGGTCTGTGAACCACCAGCACCACCAAAGGTCCTGTTGCGATCTCTACGCATACCCCAAAGTCAATAATCTTTGCTTCCCTTGAGGTATCTTCAATCCGCCGCCATCATTTCACCGATCAGCGTCATAGTTACAGTTTGAACGACGCTTAGGAAGCTATTGGCTCACTCTCCGTCGTCAGACACAGGTGCTCACCTGTTCGAAACTATACCTAACTCGGTCTTCAATTAATCCGGAAGCTCTTGCGCTACTGGAGATCTGGGCCATCAGTGGCGGAGAGGTGCCACACCTTTCGGTTCCGTCCTCTCATTCACAAATAGCACTATGCCACGCGCATCGTGTGCTATATGTGGCATAATTTTGCGTCACAGACAAGAGCACAGATTGAATAAATGCCTGCAACATAGCATTGCTCTGACTCAATATGAAGTGGCAGTACTTTCCGCATTCTCGGTCGGAAACTGCTTCATAAGCGATGCAGCGTTCCTAACTCCGTTGGTGATTCACGTTGGAAACTTGTCTGAACTTCATTAATGATTCGCGGTTAGCACATCATAAAGCTCGTACTAGGACCTACTTGTACTGCGAGAACATCAAGTGATTACGTACTAACACGTGTATCTGGGAATTCTTGTGCTTGGTCGACGTCGTTCTTCATCGTGGAAAACAATTTCTTTTCGAAAGCATCTGCGATCCAGTCTCGTCAATCGCCATATATGTAAAGGTACAGCTTCAAGACGCGGACAGGCGCCACATGGCCGGAATGGCGCTCTTTGTTCTCCACCAATAGTCGTCCGGCGTCTGAAGAATTACCGGACTGGCCCCTGATGAACCCATCTGGATCGTACATCGAACTACGCTTGTCACGGCCTGCAAGGTCGCTCTACGATTCACATCGTACACTAATCCTGCGAGTCTTTACTAATAGGACTATTAAGCGCTAGACGTTGAGACTTTCTGAACACAGGACCTCTGCAGATGGCTGATCGGCGCATACTCGATCATTAGCGCTCCTTCACAGAGGCGTCGTCGGGTTGTACTATCCCTTTAGCATTATCCAATGCGCGTCGTCTGATCGGCTGTATGAACTCAGTCATGCCACGAACGATCGGCGATTATCCGGAGGAGTTCTGTTTCCTACTATCGCGTCACAGAATATTCTCGATACCTCGTTTTACCTTGATACAGCTGAATTTTATACGGCAAATCGGATACGGCGCAGGCAGCATCATTAAGATCTTGCTCTTTGTGCGAATGAACGAGTCAATGTCAGGTCATCGGTGACGTCGCCGATCGTGTATAGAAAGAGTCCGTTGATACATAAAGTAGGCTACATACTGACAGTTCACGACAAGCAAGGCAACAGATAAATTACAGTAAATTCTCCCCTTCTGCGATAACACGAGATATAAGGGAATAACTCTAGATAAATAAAATATACATGAAAGGCAGGCGATCGCCATGGAACGCGGAGACTGTAGGGACTTCAAATACTGATGGTACGAGCATAAGTGTTACAACCATTACAGCGCATTGGAAAACTCACTACAGTCCGCGAAGCTTCATTATGACATCTTCTGCGGATTTCTCCTTTGCGTCTTTCTTGTTTGAAGCAGCCTGGATATACATGGTCCATTTCTGTCCGTTCACTGTCCGTTTCGGGATCAGCAGGCGTGTTTCGGAGCTTCGAGGAGCTTACCGATAGGATACACCTGCCAGATAGTATGATGATCTGGGCCATCACTCATTTCCTCCCATTCCAGGGTGACGCCATTCCGAGACGCGAGCTCAGAAAGCTGAGCGAGGTATGTTTTCTTCCTGGACGAAATGAAACTATGCGCCATGATAATTCGCTTGAAGTCGGCCATCTGAAGCTATTGAATGAGGATTTTGCTTGAAGGTGAGGATGAAGTCCACCCATTTCCAGCAGGTTTTATGGACCGAGTCGTTCTTGTTTACTCCAACATCCCCAATACGCTAATCACACGGCGGTGGTCTGCATGGTCCTCCGAGCGTGCACAATCGACCTGCCGATGATCACCTTGGCATCTCTCCATATGGTCGGGGTGTTTCCGGGTAGGGTAAGGGGAACGTTTGACGAAAGCCAAATGTTAACATTCAACGTCTAGCTGATGCGTCTCACGCATATCATAACGGGGAAATTAGCCGAGATCGAGTCATTGTTTAGCTGCTGCCTAGTCAATTTTTGGGTACCTCGCTGAAGGGTGGAGCTCACAGCCGCAACCTTACAAGAGCATTGAAAAAGAAATTCCGGGTGTTAAAATAATCGTTCAATACAGACTATGCGCTAACTCAGGGTTATATCAGTGAAATGAAGTTTCGGGACCCTATAGGATCATCCTGAATCTTTCCTTTTCTTGTCTCTTAATGAGGAAACAGAGGCACAGGGAATAGCTCTTTGCGTTGCCAACTGCACAGCCACTCAATTCATGCTTATCTCTCTCGCCGACGGTGAAACCGGGAGGACCTCAACGGTGTCTTCTGCACCTGATCTAGAATAGATCCCGCGCCGACTTTGTGCGCCGACTCTAGTACTTGAAGAGCCACTCGATCGAGGGTGTTCTCGGTGCTTCGAGTCCGGAGTTCATCGAACGAAGCGACGTCACGGCGCTTCTCGAGCACTTGATTGAATTTGAGTTTAGCAGAGCGAAATCACAGTTCAGTCTTGACTCTGAAAACTCTGATCCTCTATTTTACTTCGAACGATCTTAGTGAAGACTGCAGCTGAGTAGCCGCAAGCGAAGAGTTGAGGGAGATATTAAGTCTGCGTATCAGCAAGCAGTGCTCAACCACTTTGACTATCTATCGAGCCACCCCTACCATGTGGCTCAAGACCACATTCAAGAACAAGACGAAGTCTTGCAAGTCCACGACAGGCGAAACGAGCTCCTTCAATTTTCAATTCTCAGAGTACAAGACTCCGAGTCGATGCCCAATCAATGACTCCACCCGAGCCATCAGCAAAACAATCGCAACACACCAACACTCCCGATGACAACATCCATGCCAACGTCCAACGTCTTTCAAACAATCTTCATCGTGATCAAACCGCCACTCCGAACCCGAACCCGGCTCCGAGTCCACCGGCGGAGCCGACGGGCTCGGACACTTCGGACACTTCGGGCACTCTTGCACGTCTTAAGCCTAGGCGCTTATATATGATGCAGGGTCGCCGAATGGGCATGATTCGCGAGCGGATTGGTCTACTGGTCTCCCATCTCAGGGATTGCGGATCAGTAAGAAATCTACTCTTACCCTTCAGCCTGAGCTTCAGGCACTGCCCATGTTCACTGTGACAGAATTTTCCGGATCCCATTACATGTAACACTGAGAAAAGCATAGAATTACTTACTGTATCACACACGATCTCCTCATAATCTAATCATCATATTTTAAAGACCCGCTAGACCCATGATGTCCATCAGATACATCCCACACCATACAAGTGACAGAAACCCGGATTGAACGAGAGATCAGAGCCGAGATCATGGGTCAGTGGTTCAGCAATTCGTTTGCTTTTACCCTTCAGCTCCAGCGCCGTCCAGCTTCCGACTAGGAAGATCAACGCCCGTGACTATCAAGACAGATTCTCAGAAAAATACGTCGGAAAAGATCGGCATAAACTGTTTGTCATAAGCCTTAAGAAAGTCACCTAACTCACCTTAAGCTCGAGCAATCTTTCGCGGTCATAAACGCCATTGAGATCTCTCGAACGCATTCACCGGCATTCGTACGTGGACCCACCAATATCGCGTGGAAACTCTGGAGGTTGATGTTGAGAATGACCGGATGTGAAAGACATCGGCTGCAGTCGCGCTTCGCGAAGCATCCACTCGGAGTAATTCGTACTGTCTGAATTTGGCTGCACTTGGTGGTTTGGTGGGGACAACATATCTTTGGTAGCTGCGTTGCCAGAGGGTATTACGACCAGGAACACGGTCTTATCGACTCTTGTGAACGCCCATCAAGTCCCGCGAGAGCACCAACTTGTTAACTCCGTGTTACCTCCGCAGCGAGGGTACTCAAAGAAGCAGTTCCCACCAACGAACATGAAGGAAAAAAACTCTCCAAAAATTTACTGAGGTCGGGAGGAGCCTAGAGATGATACTGAAGCCAAAAATAGATTCCCAGGTCTGAACAGCAAAAAGGAAAAAGGAATGCCATGAGCCCGGATCGAACGGGCGACCTTTAGAATTAAGATTGATCCGGGGATGTGCCCGAACCACCCGCTTCAGTCTACTGCTCTCCCAGCTGAGCTATCACGGCGATATTATAGTGTGATAAATCTATAACTATGAACGTCTGTTGGTGCCACGACCCGACTTCATAAACTCAAGTACGAGAAACTGGAACCCACTCGATCATTTGAATTAGAAATGGGGAAAGAGGGAAGGTCACTATAAGGACTAGCTCGCAAAGGGGAAAGGATGGATGAACAAGACATGGAAATCGAGCGCAGCGAATTATCTCCAGCTTCCCTGGGGGGATTAATATTGCTCCGGATTTGAAGACCCTGAATTTCACATTGTATCCCTGTCCATGAGACTGGAAACCTGTAATCGACTGGTTCTTGTCTATTCTTATAGATTGAGACTCGGCGACCCGATTGCTCAATGCATTATCAACCTTTGACTTGAAATTCACCTTCACACAGACTTTCAATGTTCGACTCGCAGAGATCACGGCGTATACGTAGACCTGGTCTTGTCCACAACTTTACACCCATTTGCAATGAAAGTCGGACATCAAGTTAGCGCTTCTGACTCGAACGCTCTCGACAACAAGACGATCAAGCAGACGGGCGAGTCGACTAATTTGCAACAACCGTCGTCGGCGTCGGAATTATAACGGGCGCCCGACCACGAGTCAGGCACGCCCCCGACTCGCCGCCGCGCATATGCATGTCTCATGTACATTTGTGGGTCGTAGAATGCATGTCAACTTGTCTTCTATCCAGCGTCTTGTATGCATTTCAACATGCATAACCGACGGTTGACATATGAGACACGACGCTTGAGAGTTGATGTCGACGATGAGGAAGGCCAGTTCGAGACAAGACACTGCAAACATTTGAGAACAAACCCGAGCAAGCTTAGGAGAAGAAACTCAGACGGAAGAAAACTAGAACGATGTATTATATACAAAGAGATCACAAATCGAGCGCAAATCGGACGACGACGACGTAAGAACAACATGTTAATAATAAGTCGGCGAAGCCGTTGAAATCAGGAATGAGATGTAACATAAGTGGTGGCCAAGAAGAAACTAGGTACTGGGAAGAGGAAGCAGAAAGTGGGGAACAAGACAAGCACACATCGGTGAAATCATTGGTTCAGTCAGAGTAAGACGGCACAGGCGTAGGTGAACTATGCCTCAGCCTTCGGGTTCTCCTTTGCAGTCTTCCAGTTCTGCGTAGCCATCTTGAACCTAACAACCATCATCAGGACTAGTTGCCGAAGAGAGAGAGGGTAGAAAAGAAGGACGCACCGTTCGAGATGGGGAGTATTAGGTTCAGTCTCCTTGAGACGTGCAAGTTCGGTTTGCATGAATTTATTGTACGCTGAGACCTTCTTCGTGCGGCCACCGGATTTCGCTAATGATGAAGACGTTAAAAACGCGGAAGTGGAAAGGGGAAGAAAAAGGGCGTACTCTTCTTGGCGGGTTTCTCAGCGTCGGCGACGGCTTTCTTAGGAGGCATTATCGATCAGGCCTATCATCCATGAGCCATCCGTCAGTCAATCCATCACCACAAGCTACAGAAACCATCACGCACAAGTTCGACCAAGTTCTCGCAAAGTTTCAGCTGTTCGTATCAAAACCGCCCAAACGTTGAGCAAAATTCCCTAAAATAATCAAAAGTCGCAAATCAACACGACAGTCCATCCAAACACACCCAACACGTCTAACAGAACCACACGTACTTCAAGTAAAAGATCAAACTAGGTGATTCCCAAAACTGCGAGTCCGGGGATGCGAACACTACAGGCGGTATGAGGGAGAAGAGAGGGACGCGACGCGGGCATTTTCTGGAGTGAGCTGTGATTGTATGTGTCGCTCGAGGGCTTAGCGGGAGTCCGGGTCGGAGATCGGATGTGGAGGAACTTCCCATGCATTTTGGTCACGTGGACGGAGGTTGCCGGTCATGCCGTCGGCATGAGGGTCTGGCTTCTTTCTTTCCTCCCATTTGGGCGAAATGGAAGCGGGGATGGAAGTTTTTTGGCGTTTTGGGATGGGATGTGCCGGATTTGGGATAGGGTGTAATTTGTGACTAATTTTAATGTTGGCAGGGTTGAGAGGAAGCCCGCTGGGCTCATAAGCAGAGCCATCATGCATCATGTATCAAATTACACGTAGTCGTCCATCTCGACGATGATCACGTCGACTTTCTCCCGGCCGTTGCTTCAAAACAGTTTCTTGCCAGTTCTAAGTTGCACAAACTATGACTGATCAGAGCTGTTCAGTCGTTCCGCTATCGGCAGAGAGCCCCGGGTTCGAAGATCGCCAAAGAAATCCCTAGACGTCGTGAGATATGCAGAATAAGATCTCTTCGTCAGTCTGACAGTACTAGTCTAAAAAATCTCAGAAATGCTGTTCCCTGGCTTGCACATAGACCAATTGACGAAACAGCTCCTTGTCAGCGACTCGAGCGGTGTTTGATGCGAAAATTATGTGACACCCCAAGATAATGAAAGATTGTGCGGCGATCGTAGATTAGTTCATGGAAGATCATCCTGCTAATCAACTTGAAGGGCCAGATTGGGCGAAGTCTGCGTGTGATGCTACCGATAGTTTGCCAAAGAGTATGCCGTAGTATCGTATCAAAAGATGCGCGCAGGTAGTGAGAGTTCCATTATGCCAAGACAGGTCGAAAGCCAGTCCTTACAGTCCGAAGCCATACGACGGGCGTTTTCTTCGGCGGAAACGGATCGTCATGCCTCCAGAACATGCTACCCAGAGGATTTGGATTGCGAAAATTGTTCGGTTTGATTCCGCCCCGCTTGGTCTGATGTGTGTCGATATGCTTCCCAATTTCGAAGTACTGCTGCGCCGAGCTTTGCACGCTGAGAGCTTATTTATACACAGAGTCGCTAGACATCTGTGCAAAGAGACCAATAACCATGCGTAAACAGATAGATCAGTCATAAGGACGCCATTGAAAGTGATTAGGCGCCCGTTGGTCGAGACCGACCGCAGTCGAGGAAGAGTGGGAGAGAGTCCTATCAGGAGGATATTCATGTCGTGGTCTATGAAAGACGGGGCGTCTTTCTAGCGACGAGTCTTATCTCTCCAGCGTTTGCGTTTTCTGAAGGGAAGTTCGGCCCTTCAAGTCCTAGACGCAGTCAGAAGGCCATCGCAAATTTGGAGCGGGTAACAGGGGTAACAGGGGTAACAGGGGTTGTTGATAGAGTTAACGGTCCATAATGCGGGCAGTCTGAGACTCGAAACCCCATATGTGCGATCGGTCGGGTGCGAGCTGTCTGGAGCCTTCGGTCAACTGAAGTCTTTGATTGCACTATGCACCACTCACTCGCATTGCTGAACACTGTCAGAATTCTCTCCACCCATACACGACTACGTTGATTGGGTAACCGAATGCAGACTTGAAATGCCTGTGGGTCCTGGTTCGACCGACCGTCGCTTGGACTTTGTGAGCATAAGAGCGAAAGCGAACTTTGCGACGCGAACACACCCAGTTTCGCATCAAGATTCTGCATTTCCTGACATATGCGCTGTCTACCAGGAAGGCTTGCCCTTTGTGCACTGAGAGTCTTCATAGTTGAGTAGCTTGTAAGGGGTCTGCGTCGCCGACGCTACGGGTCATGCAAGGGTCACCGCTGTCGAGTTCGAGATGCCATTGCGGCTTTCAGGATATAGTCTCCGGTGGAGCACATAGAACAGCTGAGCAGAGTTCAGCCTTCATGCTTGCTTTACAGATGGTCGAATATCCATGGATGACTGCAAAACTTCGAGTCGAGCCAGCCATTACCACATTACATAAGCCGACGCTTGAACTCGAATTGCAACAACTCGAACGGTTCACTCGAACAAAGTCCCGAGCACTACGTTTAAACCTTAGGCATCCGGCCCAAGGCTCGAATTTGAATGGTAGGTCAAGTGATTTATAATTGTCAGCCATAGTCCCTAATCATCTGACAGAAAATCGCATGCGAACGCGCTCCTGCTCCTGGTTTGAGTCGTTTGACTGAAATGTCACTGAATTGCACCTGCAGCCGATTCCCAAATTCTGTTTTGCTAGAGGTGGAAGCGAACTATAGGATGTGAAGCTGTCTTGTGTAGTCGATGCATCTGCTTCCAATCCTTGAGAGACCTACAAGACATCTGTCTAAGCCACGCTCTTTTCTCTCGCGTCATCGAACTAGCTGTCAATTCCCGGTTGTAACACTTGAAAGACTGTGACGGGGGACATTTCGTCTCCATGTCAATATCAATGAACGCCTCAGCATCCAAGTCCCATTCTCTGTCGTTCAAAGAAGGGGAGTAAGTGCTTCCAACCCACCTATTTTCGGAATAATCATAGAGCCGACTGACTTAGGCACTTGTCGCCGCAGTTACTATCTATAGCTAGGTCAAGCTGTTCCCTGGACCCGTCTCTACGTTTCCTCGGCCAGATTTCCAATCAATTATATTGAGTGTGGGTCCACCAACCCGTCATCGGAGTTCCTGAAATCTGGGTTGACTCATTCAAGTCAGCCGATCACGCGGTCCAATCTATAATGTTCTCGGTTCATGAAAACTGTGTTTGGATGCTCTAGTGAGTGGAAACACACCAAGTTATAGCTTTTGGGATCCCCCCGCCCAACGATACAGAGCGGAAGGGAGGGGCCATATTATTCGAGTGGGTCATCAATCTCAACGCATCTATTGTTCAGCCGCTTTTCATGAACTCGTGGTTTATCGTGACGGAGATTAGTCCAAAGGAAGTAAAAAAGCAATGACCCAAGGCTCCGCCGCTCCGCGGAAGATCTCATGTGCCTTGGCTCTCGCTAAATGGTTCTGCTTCTGCCGGGGCGCGTCGTAATTTGCTTTTTGCTCTGCGTATTGTCCCTTTGGGGTGACGTATCGGAGCCTTTCACATTCCACGGCCGGCGGGGAGTAAATAGGCTTCAGTCGGAATCTCGGATTTCCTTTGTACGGTTGTAACCAAGCTCCTGGTGCCTGACGATAAGTCCGAGACTTCTCTGCCTTCTCCGAACCCAGTGTCTCAGATGCTCAAAACACCGTCAGAACCAAAGCTCTCGACATCTGCAGACAAAAATTCATCGTCCTGAGGGGTTGGAAGGTCATTCTTGTCTTTTGCTCTCATTTTGAGTAACGCCGCCCGCGAGGGTGAAGAGAAAAGTGGCCACAGCAATTTTTGGCTCAATAAAGACCGGTCGGCGAGGAAACTTGGTACGCGGTGTGGATCTCGCTTCCAGGTGTGTTTCATCACTCGATCGTTCCAAAACGTGTTGTGGCTTATTTGCAGACAGCGAACAAACGATATTACGGTCGCTCGAAATGTCAAAAAAGCAAAGTAACGATGCTGTGGACCCGGAACCCGAGCCACACTTATAAGCAGTCATCTTCTGTACACAGAGGTAGCATCGCCCTCACAATCGCCCTCACACCTTTCCTTTGTCTGCCACTTCGTGGCTGCTTTATACCTGCATATTCCACCGGGCGACACTCTCCATGTCTAACTTCGCCGATACACTCGCTCCCAATGGTGTCCCCATGTTCGCGGATGCGTACACGAGTTTCAAGGACTCACGTTTTGGACACTACGGCTCGCAGGATGGCGACCTCCAGGAGAGCGTCCATTCCATGTATTCGCAATATTCACAGATAAAAGCGTTCAATCGAAATACTCAGGCGTCTTGGAGTCAACCAGTAAGCTTGTCTTCGTGTGCCTTTGATCATCATTCACATATTAATAGCAGGATGTAATCTCCCCGTACATCGTCGACTCCCCTGTCGATGACTCTTCGATGTCGACGCCCGACTTGTCGAGGGGTTCCACTCCTGGGTCTTCAGTCTATATTCAAGACGGCTCCCACGACTGCACTCCCTTCTCATCGGGTTACTTCTCCCTCCCATACATCACGTCCGAACCCGCAGACAAGGAACAAAATCCCCTCGCATATTCATCGCACTCGGCATGCACCAGTCAGTCGACCACCCCGTCCGACTCTTTCCCCCCGTCAACGATCACGCCCTTCGGAGGCGACTACCACTCTGCCGCAGAATTTGGACTCGCACCATTCCAGGAGAGTGATGCTGAGATTCAGGATCAGCCCCAGCTCTTTCTCGAGTTCGAGGGGGGCATGTACTTTGCTGATGGCACGGATCCCATGTTCTCGGGCTCCGGGATGGTGAATACCAACGGCGGTTTCAGGGAAGGCGACGTTGGCGTTGATCTCTCCGCGCATCTGGATCTTAACACGTCGACGGAGAACTACGAGGACATTTTCGACGGTCTATTCACTTCGGAGCCTACTCCTCCTATCGTCGCTACAAAAACTGAAGACGTCAAACCAATCGCCATTCCTTCCCTTCTCTCCATCCCGCTCTCCCAGCCACGTATTGAGGTTGCTACGTTCGACCACGAGATGGACTTCGAAGGGGACGTGGCTTCGAGTCCTTCCTCTGACTCCCCGTTCCCCTCACCCATCGTTCGTCCTACTCGTAAAGCAAATAAGGCGATCAAAGTCGCTAAGGTCACTCAGAAGAGTCGTCGGGGCAGAGTCCCTATCAAGAACCGTCGTCTCGAAGCCTCTCCTTCCGCCGAAACTCGTCCACCCTCTCATGCCGACTGCGAAGTCCAGAAGGATCATAGCCCCCAGCCCGCTGATCCTAACAACAAGGATCGTAAAATACCTCTTTCGGTCGAGGACAAACTTTTCTGGCGCTATCGACTTCCTCGCGAGACTGCCAATGCCCTCCGCGAGCACGGTATCCCCAAACATTGGCTCTACCGCCGACGTTTTGGACCGTGCCCGTGGACTGTCGATGGTCAGCCTTGTGGAAAGAGTAAAGCGAAGAGCTCGGGCGATTATGGACGACACATCGAGGGTCATGCGAATAAGATACTGAAGCGTTCCTTATCTTGTGACTATGGAAACTGCGGTAAAAGCTTCAGTCGCATTGATGCCGTGAAGCGGCACATGGATAAGTGTCATGGACGCAACTCGAAATCCAGGAAGTTGAGGAAGTGAAGCTATTGGAGGATTCCATACAATTAGTAAGTTCGAGTGTCTGATTGAGCTCTTTTATATCTGACTGACTTTTTTCAGGACGACGATTACAGACATCGCTCTGGATTCAACTAATGACCTTACGACGCTACGACATAATGATATTTTCTCCTCTCAGTTACCTCATTTCCCTTGTTTACTTGCCTGTTCCCCTCCTCTCCGTCTCTTTTTTAAAAGTATTTTCAAGTTCTTATATTCAACGCGTCATACCCTTTCTATTCTCAGTAACTTCCTTACATCGACACCCCCGCATAATTCATTCTTGGTCTGCTCGATTATTTACACGTTATCTTCTATTAGAACAAGTTCACTTCTTAGACTCGATCATCGACAGTTTGTCGTTTGGTTGCGTTTGGTTGCCTTCTTGAAAGTTGTGTTCGGCCCTAGGCAGCTTACATTATAATCGATGGTGTATTTTTTGATAGAGTACTGATTAAAGAAGCTACGACTACAAAAAATCATGCAAGTGATCATGCGATCCGCTCAGGATCCTTCGCTATAATCTGATCTTTAATCTGACCTTGTGCGAAGAAAAGGGAGCGGGGTTTCAAAGACGGAGTTTAGAACGAACTTCCGTTGGTCCTCTTCCTCAATTGTTCCTGCGTCGGTAGCAATGGTAGCTACCAAGGTAGCTACCTGGCCTGCTTTGAACCTGTTCCGTGCATCTTATTGCTGCGATAACCCTCTACGCCGTTGAAAACGTCGCATCTGCTCGTTCAAGTTCCTCTCTGACATTCGTTTCGTTATCCAATCCATCCAATCTGTGGTTTAGGCATTATGTTTCAACTCACGTCTGAAAACCAAGAGGCCCTTGAAGCTGTCGTCGTAAAGGCTTCAGCAGAGCACGAGCGAGTCAGCTATCGTTCGAACGGTATCTACCGCCGCACCTTTTGTCTGGGCGATCACGATCCCTCCTACCCGGACCTCTTCATCAAGTATAACGATAACGGTACTCGGCGATCTGAGGCCGAGATGCTTCAGCGCATTTATACCCTCGCTTGCAACGATGGAGATGCTGCTCCTCATGTTCCAGAACCTATCCATTGCTTCAAGGGAGAACGGGCACTGGTGTACCTCGTCGTGAGGCATATCGAGCGGGAAGACGTAGCGCCAGATGTACTGGTCGCTAAGGCGGCTAGTGTGGTTCAATGGCTCCGTTCGAAACGATACACTGCGGACGAACCTTTTGGTATCCAACCCCACTCATTGGTGCATCATCGGCTCTTCAAAGACCGCAAAGCTCCTCTCCCGTTTACGAACGTCTTGGCTGCGGAGAAATATTTCAATACAGTACGTCCGGGACTCTCTTCAGCCTTCTCTTGCCTACCATCGATTGAGTGCCTGACTTCATCCACCATACAGGCTCTTAATAGAATTAGGCGCCCAGTTGAACCGATCGTTGAGATTTCGCTCACTTCTGAGGATGTGGTGTTGACCCAGTCGGACATGGATGAGAGCAACTTTGGTGTAGCTGCAGACGGCCGCGGCATTCTCTTCGACGTGGCTACCATTCGGGGCTTACCACTCTCCCTGGCCGACTACACTTTGTTGCGGACTACGCCGTTTGCTAAGGCTGTTGCGGAATGCTTGTTTGACCCTGCGGAGATGGAGGAGCGGTTGGGCACACCCACGATGAAGAGTCTTGTAGAGGTCAGGAAGCAATTGAGATGGACGTACGATGATAGCCTTGGTATGTGGGGTGGCTTGCGTTTATCTCGATCGTTGTTTATTGGCCAGCGTACTGATGCTTACTTATTCTGTAGGTCTAGATGCGGACGGCAACGTCAAGTACCCGCCGCGTTTGAGATCCGCACCTCAACCCGCGTCCATCGAATCCGCGTAATCCGTGTAAAGCTATCATGGGAAACATAGTACCGACTGTTTCGACACTGCCAGCGCTGTTCCGACTTCTCGCTTGGTCCCTATTGCTCTTCAAGTGTGAAAATTCTGTTCTATCCGCATGGACTCGCAAATATGATACATCATTTATCTACGTTCACGCGCCCCTGCAGCTACAACCTTGAAATACCCCACCGTGGTCCGATCACGGCTGACGGGGCACGAACGGATTATATTTGTGACAAGACCCGGCTTTGTCAAGTGGAATGTCTCAGCCTACAACAAATTTATACAAACGGAACTTGCGAGGCATTATCGATTTACTGGTATCTGACATTTGCAATCGTTTATATATTATATCATTCTACTCTTTCTGTCTTCCCCTCCTTCCTTCTCCTCCTATTACACCCTCGTTTGATTCGTCCATACCTTGTCTCTCTTAACTACAAGTAAAGAACTCGCCCAGATGCGGCGGAGATGCCGAATCATTATTGATCCTGTGTCAACTCCTGAAGTCGCAGTGTCATGTCTCGTATCGCGCAAAATTGGAGCAAAAACAAGATGTGAGATATAAGACATCTCCCATACCCGCCATCCATAGTATCCTATTAGACTTCTTATGCCTGAGGGGTGGTTGAAGCGTGCCTGACTCATGTCATGAGTATGTCATGCGCACCGGCAGCCTCGGCATTTTGATTCGAACTCCGACGACCGTCTTCACGACCTGCACGACCTGCACGACCGTTGCCCCCTGGGTCGCGTCGACAGTCGTTGCAAACTTGTCCAGGTCGACATTTACCTTCTTGTTACTCGATGTGGGTGATTGAAATACCTATCAAGACCAGTCATTCTGCTATGCCGCCGGAGGTAGAAAAAAATGGCCCAATGTTGATGTTCTTCCTGGACTAAGGGCAGACTATGGTCTTCTTCTCGCTCGATGTGGATAAGACTTGGATTTGAAAACGTCTACCAAGATATGAATCTTGCCATACTGCGGGAAGCGGATCAAGTTCCCGTGATGCTGCTATGTTCTTTCTCAGCGCACTTTTCTTTGGAATTCGATCAATCTGGGATGCCGTCTTCGATGTGGTCTTGTCTCTTCTTTCATCTGACCTTGTTTTCATGCATATTACTCGTGACTGTGAACGACTACCAGTGCGATGGCACTCCGATGCGGTTTCATCTCGCAACTCGGGTTTCACATCTATGGAAATTCTTCGATTGGTGGTCAAGCTTACAATTGTCGTCTTCGTTGTGCGACTACCTTCATGTCAACTATCCCAAGACGGCACTAACATACGACGAAACGGAAGTCGCACACTGAATTGCCTTTCTGGTTCATAAAGGTGAAAGGGCGAACCGGAACATCGTCCTCTGTGATCGATCTGGTCGGCATAAACTCTTACGACTCTTTCGATTTAGCCTCAACTATCAGAGCCCAAGGCAGCTTTCCCTCACCGAAATCTAGCTTTGCTTGATGCGCTTGGACCTCGGGGTTTATTTCCTCACTAGCTTGGACCTTTTATAGTTCCGAACTCTATTCTCCCGTTGTCTCGCCCACAGCCCACGAGCTTTCTTTCCGAATGATAGCTCAACCCCCTTCAAACTCAACGTTGAACTCTTAAGCCTCAGAGCCCTGCCTCAGTTAGCCCCACGACTTCCAGACGTGCGCTCGACTCTCCCGGATCAGACACCCTTAAAGTTTCCACCGACGCAACCCCAATCTCAAGATTCTTATCTCCCGACTGTTACTGGTACTCCGAGCCTTCCTATTCGAGCAACCTCACACGATGATTATCTACGCGATCACCACCATCCTGAGCTCAGCACAATCGGGCGTCTTTACCATCGAGTCATCCTTGCATATCGAGCTGCTCCTACTCGGCATAACATCGCCTTTCGAGATCTCCTCAAGCATCCCTGAGCCGGCTCGCAACGTATCGTGGATGCACCGGACTAATCCTTGATCTGAATGACCTCATCGGGCTAATTCCCAATATAGCCTCCTTTAACTCACTAGTATTTTAAAGTCACCTACATCTAGCTAGCTAATAAAATTATATATGTGAGATAAGCTCGATGAGCCATAGATAAGCTATCGATGAGTCAAAGAGTGAATAGCAGAAATGCAGAGTACTCCGAATAGCATGAGCCCCTTTCTTGGTCTTCCGGGCGGCTTTCTTCGTTTGCCTGCCCCAGCCAGCGTTTGAGCAGCCCGAGATCGTCCTTGACCCGTTCACTGGCACCGGTCCTCTAACCTTGGCCCTTTCGTTCTTCCGTCCGTCTCCCTCTGTCGTCTCTATCGCTGTCTTGTCTTTGTACTATTCCGGTCTCTCTTCTGTCTTCTGTTCTCTGTATACGTCCGCCGTTCTGTCTCACCGTCATCTGTTCAATCTGTATCATCAACTCATCTCTCACAATTCCAGCACGACTGAACTCCGGACTTCAGTCTCTCATTTGAATATCGACCAAGCTTGAAGCCCTGAGTTATCCAGCTTGATAACTCTGTCTTACACCCTCTCTGAGTGACAGCCGGAGCACGTCGTACGACCCCATCGTCAGCATGGCCCATGCTCAAGCTCAGGCTCGTCCAGCCACCCCCACCCCTACTCCTCACACCACCTCCGTGCCAGGCAATGGCACAATCCCCGAGCGTGCATCAGCGTTAACATTAGCACGCGACATATTCGAGGACATAGATCTCCACGCCGATACGAGGATCGAGACCCAACCTATGATGTTCTCATTCTCACCTCCCGAGCCTTCACCTATTCACGTCCATCACACCCTTCTCCACCCTCAGATCGACCATAACGCTCAGGTCGACCTCAACGCCGACGCCGGCCAGGGCTCATCCTCCCAATACACCGACGTCGGTATTAGTACTGGTGATCGGACCGTCGGCGATCGTCCGTTCCATCTGCATATTAATATGCATCAACACGAAAGCGAGGGCATCGATCGACCTGCCTTTAGTGCATACGCATACGGAACGATGAAAGACTCTGTACCTCTCGGCGATATAAGCGCTGGCGTCGGCGCCTCATATGCCTCGCTGGAACCTCGCTGGGCCGTTGGGGAGCGTCATGATGACATTGAGATTGAGGGGTCGGGGGCAATGGTGGTAGCTGGATCGAGTGGATTGGGTGGGTCGACTGTACGGAGTCGAAGTAGGAGTCGAAGTAGGAGGAGGGATACAGTTGATTCGTTCACGCTTTTCGAGTCTTTCGATCTCCCTTCCTCATCCTCTCCATTGGCATCATCTTCCTCATCGTCATCGCGGGATTATGCAGCGTATGCTTATGGTGGCATCCACTTCGACCGTGACGATCATCCATTTCACCATGATCCGACATCACCTATGTCTGCTCTATCCTCTCCTTCAGGTCTTTCACCTATCACTCCACGAGACTTCGGTCTCGGTATGGCATCAGGATCAGGAATGGGATTAGGCCTCAATATGAATCTGGGATTCACCCACGACGATGTCCATCTCTCTTCATCTCCCTTCTCGTCCGCTGGGGAACCTTCATCCTCAGATAAAGGCAAACGACCCCAAACCCAAACCCAAACTTCAGCTCTAGACATCCACCAAACACCCCGACCTTCCCTCCACGCTCTCTACAACCCCTCTTCCTCTTCCTCTTCCTCATCCTCATCCGATCCTAATATCAATATTGGTGACGGAGAGCACGGACATCGAGAGCCTTCACCGATGTTCTTGGATCGATTCTCTGCTATGCCAAGTTCGATGGCGAGCGGTATACCTGTTATTCGGAATATGGGATATGTAGATATCGATGATCGGGATCGCGTTGAACTCTCGAGACGCGAGAATCTACAGGATGATGATGACGAGGATGAGGGAAATAGTATGTCGATTTCTTTTCGTGACGCGAGTATGTGCTGATATAATGATAGAAGAGAAGTCGGGATCGCAGGAGACGATCTTTCTCCAACCTCAGCCTCAGGGACAGGGACAGGAACAGCCGAGTTTGAGTCTTTTGACGACGAACCTCAATACTGCACCTTCGCTCCCGCCGTTGACTTTCTCGCCTGTCGATCTCGATCCGCCGAATCTCAGTCACGGTCGAACGATTGAGGGTTCTTCGACTTCAGCAAATGCGAACACGACTGCGAACACGACCGCGAGCGCTAGTGATTACGCGAACTTGAACGCCGAAGTACTGGTCTCACAAGGACCACCTTGGTCAAATTCGAATCCGAATGCAAACGCGGAAGCTGAAGTCCACTTCGACTCTCCTCTGACGCGCACAGTCTCTACTTCAGCTTCAGCTTCAGTATCACCACAAGAATTACATCATGCTCGTTCGACATCTGCATTTTCAACAGCAACGTCTAAATCTACATCTACATCCGGCTCTGCATCCGGCTCTGGTTCAGGATCCTCTACTTCGCAGGGATTGACGAGCTCTCGTCGGCCTATTAATTTGACGATCAGAGGTTTAGGATGGAAAGGCAAATCTTCTTCCTCCTCCTCTGCGTCTGCGGGGATGGGTAGTGGGAGTACTGGTGGGATGGGATTGATGAAGAGATCCAAACATCTATTCAATCGACCCACTCGTCCATCCCTCTCTCCCTCATCCTCATCGTCAAACCCTTCCCCTTCCTCATCCTCATCATCAGGGTCTGCTCACGCAGGACCCTCGACGGGAATAACAGTCGCACGACTCGAAGGAGCAGGAGAAGGAGATAATGACGTCTCAGAGGGGAGAGATAAGCCTTTATTACGGATAAACTCTGTGCCTAATCACCTCGGCACGCCCATCGGCTCCGTCATCATCCCCGGCACATCCGGCATGAATGGCACGGGCCGAATCTCCGACCCGCAACTCGCCGATCCTTTGCGTCAGGGCCTGGCGCAGAGTCAGGGTGCTACCGCCCAATATCAGGATAAAGATAACATCGCCGTCGCCGCCGTCGCCGAGCGTCGAAGTAATGAGCGTAGGGAGGGTAGGGAGGCGGATGAGGCGGATGTTGGTGGCGTCGGCGGCGGCGTTGGGAGGTCAGGGCTGTCTATGGGGACGGGAACATTAATGAGGAGAAGTCATTCGGAGCCTGTTTATCCAGGCTGGGATATTTCCGACGTCTTCGCCTCGTCTACGCTCCGTCCTTCACTTCATCTCTCCTCGAAAGCCTCCAAAGGAAAAGGAAAAGCAACACTCTCGCCGGTCAATGTCTATGACACGCGCTCGCTTAGAGGACCATCTTACTCGCACTTCGACGCTCTCCCATCCGAACTTAAACTCCAGATATTTCGGTCGATATTGGAGTTATATCAAGAGTCGTACGAAGCCCGTGCGAGTGATCCAAAGTGGACGCTTGCGAGAGCTGTTAGTTCCCGAGAGAGGTGGAATGGAAGAGAGATGGGTGTGAGGGGGTTGGTTCGGTTGAGCAGGGTATGTGCTTATCTTTACGTTTTTCTTTCTTTCTTTTCGGATCCTTTGGATTTTTGGTGTTCGGACGCTTTTTGAGATTGCAGATTACGTGTCTTTGGGTTCGGTGGGATTGGTGGCTGACTTGATTTTGGAATATAGGTATCGAAATCGTGGCGTCGATTTATTCTAGACGGTCAACTATGGTCCACACTAGACCTCCGCTCATTCCCAACCTATCTCTCCCCTCCCTCCTCCTCCTCTTCCTCGAAAGGGGAGTCCGCGTCAGCAGTCCAATTGCAAGCTCTATTAAAGGCATTCGTTCAGATTTCCGGACCTTATCTTAGACATCTTGATCTGACGGGTCATTCGTACCTTCATCCTAATACGATTGAAGAGCTCGTCGGACTCATATACACACCCTCCCCATCCCCTCTATCAATCCTCGATCCTTCATCCCTTATCTCCCCATCATCCACATCAATCTCCTTGAATTCCTATCGCTCGAACACCACACAACTTACGACTCTAAACCTCAAAGGATGCACCTCACTTATCGCACCCTCTCTTCAACTCCTTATCTCCCATTCTCCGAGTTTGAGAAAGCTTGATTTGAAAGGACTTGGATGTGTGACGAATTCTACGTTGGAGATTGTTGGAGCGAGGTGTGAGGGGTTGAAGTGGCTTGATGTGTCTTGGTGTAAAGGGATTGATACGGATGGACTGGACGGACTCGCTGCCCCACCATCGTCTCCCGCTCCCCCCAAATCCTCCATAGCGTCGGCGTCGGTGTTGTCGGGCCGTCGAGGACTAAAGGATTTGAGAGTCCTAAAGGTTGCCGGGATGAGAGAAGGCTCGAGAACAGATTGGGAGACTGCACTGAGGGGTGTAGGGAGGAGTATGAAGAAGCTCGAAGTGCTGGATTTGAGTGGGTGTGTGGAGATAACAGATGAGGCTGTCGAGGCGCTCGTCACCGTCCGTACGACAAGTGCTCGTGCACTTCTTCCTCGTCCAGGCGCTCGCGTCGATAACGACGACGAGGGAGAGACTGTAGTGCTCAATTCGAAAGAAGCAGGACACGAAGCCTCCAGTTCTCAATACTACATCCGACGCCTTACATCCCTCCGGCACATATCCCTCTCATCATGTCCCCTCCTCACAGACTTATCCTGCTCGTATCTCGCACACTCCGTTTCCCGTCTTGAATTTTTCGAATTTGCAGGAACGGGTGGGGGTGGTGCAGGAGATGAGGGAGGGGGAGATGAAGGATTTGTGAGGATGTTTAGGAGGACGCCGAGGATTCGGAGGGTTGATTTGGAGGATGTTGCGGGGATTACGGATGGTGTCATTCGCGCGTTGACTCCTTCGGCTGATAAGGAGGATGACACGGCTATACAGAGCGGCAAGCCACTATCTGAACAGCCCGGCCATGCCCTTGAAGAACTCGTCCTTTCCTACGCTGCGAATCTCTCCAATGAGACATTACTCTCTCTCATCCGCTCCTGCCCTCGTCTCCGGAATCTTTCATTGGATAGTACGAGGGTATCCCAGACTGTCGTCAAGGAATTCATAAAGCTCACTCGATCTCGCCATATCTCAAACGCTGAGATCCTCGTTGTTGATTGTAGGACGATTGGAGAGCCGATGGTTAAGGAATTATTGAAAGGGGAGCAAACGAGGAATAGGAGAGGATGGAGAGGGTACGATGCGAGGAAGATGGGGTATGTGGATGCGAGAGATGGAGAGGCGGGTGTGGGAGCGATGTACGATGAGTGCGACGAGACGAGGGTGGTGTTTAAGAGTTTTTGGTCATGGACTGCAGTCGATCAGGCTCGCGCATTGAGGAAGAAGAATGCGAAGAAGAGGATTGAAATTGGGGAAGGTCATAATGGTGGAGGTGAGGCCCTGCTGGACAGGGAGGGGTCGAGTTCTGGATCGAGCTCGAAGCTTGGGTGGTTGGGCCTTGGAAGGAGGTCTGTGTCTTCGTCTGAGGGGAGGGGATCACCCACGGGTACTGACCCTGAGGAACGTGGCTGTTGCGTGATGTGACGTGCCTTGCCTCTCATCTCGTCCGCTTTGTAAAGTGTTGCGATACGTGTATTTGCGTCGACGTCGTCCATTGGCAAGACGTCGACTGCGCTGATCTTTGTGTTTCTAGTTTGCTGTATTGATTTTTGTACTTTTTGTTCGTACTGATTGTTGTTTGACTTGTATAGATTTAGTGTACCGTTTTTTGTAGTATCTTTCGTTCTTTGCTGTACATTTATGTATTTTTGAGTTGTAAATCTCGAAGTCAGAGAGTGATTGCGACACTCCCTCGATTCTAGACAGGGTCAAGTCTAGATTGCACTACTAGTAACTTGACACTGATCGGTACCTTTGCGCTGGCGAGTCGCCTATTTACAAGATCGGAGGCTAACGACTAAACGATATCTTCTTACGTCAAAGCCTGTCGCCTCACCCACGCCCAGCCACGCTCTCAAGCTCAGAAAGATTATCTTCCATGTGTCGATTGCTCCCGAATAAACAGATAAACAGGGCCTAGGGGCCGGCGTTTGCTAAAATGAAAATTCGAAGTCTCCGACCCACACAGTCCAATTTAAAGGGTGGATATAACGGCGTCTGGTGATCGCCGATAGGGTAGCATCTAGTGCGATGTGAGGGGCATCTGAATCCCCAGATCTGCGTTCTGCCTGCAGGTTAACCATATGTGGTTACGCATGGGTTTGTTCCCATCACCCGATTGGACAGCGTTGATAGCGTCGGAGACCTCGAAGCCCAAAGAAGAGTACCAATTTCGAGGTGATCGAGCCTGTTGCACTACTGGACTTCGATTCAACTGGCAAAGTCCCCGAGTCGGGTCCTGTTATCGAACACAGTACATAGCGTTGAAATTCGGAGAAACGGGAACGCTTCTGGTATTCTAGGCACTCACTGGAGAGCTTCAGGAGTCAGGGCATGACGAGCAGTCCGGAAAGGTTATCAGTTCTCGCCTAAGATAGCACAGCGGGAGCATTCGCAACCTTACTTTTGGGGTGGCACTAGTTACTGGCGCTCAGCGACGTCGGAGAATGGCAAGGAAGCAGGCACGCACTGACACTCAAATCCTAATCAGGCTCATCTCACTTTTCCGAATACAGATGTTGATTCCTTTCGTCGGATTGGTACATCTGAAAGAGCACGTTCCGCAACGTTCGTGACACCAAGGTATGCGTACTTCAGTCCCGTTGATTCAGAAAGAAAATGATCTAGACGACAAAAAAATCGGACACATTAGACTAGATGAGAAGAACGTGTTTCTTCATCCTCGACCCAGCCTCACAACACTTTTTTTTTCGCTCTTCTATCGCATATCGCGTTCTATCGTCCCGTGGGATCAGGACATCTAAATGTTCGGTTCAAACTCTATGAGAGGACGTGTGAGGGATAGCAGTCGACAAAAGGAAACGTTGGACGATGGTGTCGGGGAAAGCAGGTGACAAAGGTGGTCTTCTATGTGGGAATGGGGGACAAGACGAAGAAGAACGTGGCATGGCGCGGGAAAATAGGGATAGAGTGGATGGCATAGCGGAACAAAAGTGGACCTTGTCCGCTTAGCCGACCTTTTAAATGACGCCGAGATTCTCCAGGACGCGCTTCGCTGCGATATCTTTGGCTTGCCACTTCTTAGCGGCTTTCCCTTCGCCCTTCTCCTCGCCGTCAACTGTGACTCGCATTAGACGTGCAATCCATAATGACGTCAGTGAGAGAATAAAACTGAACTGATAGCGGTGATGATCCAACTCAAATTCTGCTGGGGTCCTTCGCTTCGTTCGTACCAAGTGAGGCTGTTAACCTTTTTGATTTTCTGGAGATCTGGAAGCGCGCAAAGATAAGCTCAGATTTATCTCCGATGAGGTATGGGCAGGGTCCAAGGGGGTCGGGAGGAAGGGAAATCTCACAATTGTTGAGTTGTACGTTGTATATCCCTATTTAGGAGGACAGGTGAGTGGATCACGCTGATGGAACAACGACTGCTTACCCGTTTCCGATGCCATGGAGTCTGCCAGCAGCAGTAGGACGAGATAAGCGAGGAATGGATGGCTAGGCGATGGCTAGGGTTGCCCTAGGATACTCGTCTTTTAAGCAGACAGTCGGAAAGGATACGGTGACGCTTCGTATCTAAGATGAACAAGGAACGCAAGAGCGAGAAAACGGGGGCATTCCTTGTTCGATCTTTGTTGGCCATATACGCCAAGGTTATCCCAGTCATTACCCAAATGGACCGATAATAATTTGTTCATCCAGGGATTACAGTAGTCGGAAGATGGGTTGTTGCGAGTGCTTCGCACACTTTGATCGAAGAAGGATCGTCGGGAGCTCTCGAATGACGCACATTTAGAACAGGAGATACTATAAGAGGGAAAATAGGGAAGCGAGGCAAGGTCATAGGTTCTTTGCCGATATTGCCGAAAAAAAATAGACGTCTTCGAGACACTCGGTGATCATGAATCTGGAGGCTCGAAGTCTAACGTCCCTGAAAGAATCTCTGTATTGATCCGAATCATTACCGGAGGGGTTAGCCTATTGACCATTCGGGAGCATTGGGTCTTCCTTGGTCGAAGTCTGTTTGAATCGTTGGGCATTGGTCATCGAGTCTCGCCCGAGCCTGTAGGATTTATCGAAACAGTGGTGCTGAAGATCTTTATCGTCTTCACCTGATTGGCAAGAAGCACGAGGAGAAACCATTGAGACGTCGATTGTTTTCGGTGGCCCTTACGTCTGGGGTCAAAACATAATCTAGAAGAGCCTTTATCAGCTCTAATGGGACGCATCAGCCACAAAACAAAGATGAACTCTGATAGGAGCCAGACCTAATATCCAAGCGTAGATATTTGTTGCTCCAGTAGGGTGATCCCCAAAAGAACTCCCGAATAAATTGCAGCCTAATCTGGTGCTCTGAGTCGTGGTCCAGAACGCAAGACGCGTCATAGCAGGGACAGAGGTGCAGGTACGGGTAAGACCGGCTCGACCTTCCGAATTGCTCCATGCCGCCAATGCCGTCGGCTCTCGGATACTCGGAAACGGATTTAGTCGGTGATATCTGCAACAAAACAACTGGAGCGAGACGCGCTTAGAAAAATGTTAAAATCAATAAACCTTAGCCGCCGAGGCGTCGGCAAAAGGCCCGAGAGGCATGTACGCTGTACTACAGAGCAGGCGCATTTCGACATCAGTTTAGTCGTACATTATGTATTAGGGACAAAATAATTGCCTAGTCACTGTGACTCCATCGATTTCGTGACGAGCCCAGCCATCGCCCTCCAATCAAGCTTAGTTTGAGTGTGAAGCCTCCAGAAATCTTTGCCAGACGTTCTCTCAGGGCTGATGAGCTCCAATGACTGGTAGCCGAATAGAAAAGGAGACAGTTATAAGAGCCAAGCGTCAGAGAACAAGCTTGTGTGCGTCGATGTCGCTTGATCCGTGCAAAGGTCTTGGATATGAAGAGATAACAAGAGTCTCGTGGGCACATCGACAGGTTTGAGCGTGCAGCGAGCCCGCTATTCATATGGGTGGGTTCGCAGTTAAAGCGTTGTCGCCCATCGGCTTAGAAAAGGCAAAGCGGTCCGTATCGCTGAGCTGCGAACGTGGTCCAGGAGCGAGCGCGATCGTCTCCCGTGAGTTACCAAATGAAAGCAGGTGATCTAAGCCTGCATGATTCTTTGAATTACGTCGGGAACCGACTATTTCAGGAAGATGTGACCTGGATTGGCGGTGCGTGTGATTGCGAGCAGGCCTTTTCTCAAGTACTTCTTCGTTTTACTAGTTTTGTGATTTGGTTACCCTGAAAAAAAAGTATACTCTTGAGCATTTCTCTTCGCAGACTAATACATGGATGGTGCCAAACCTTCGTGAAGAGTGATATTGCCCACATCACTTCTCACGCAGGACTGGCATCAACAAGCGATACACAATCCATAAAGCAACCTCCGCGTTCCATCTTCTTCTCGCCCGCCTCCTCCGACATACCGCATGGCCAGTCATCAAGCGGACATGATACACTCTGGCAGCCATCGCTACACGCGTTGTACGTTACAGAATGTTACCCCTTGAAAGACCCCGGATCCAACGGTCCATTAGGGCACGGGCCGCGTGGCGATGTGGAAAATATTTGGTTCATGGAGCCGGCAAGGACGACATATCCTAGAGCTGGCACTAGAGGTGAGTTTTATTGATTCCAAATAGGACTTACACTGAAGTCTTGTTCCATAAGCTGTCGCTTGCTTTCGCAGAAGGTCGCTGTCGGCGGAAAAGTGTGGGATGATCCGCCTAGCCAAATTCTCGTTCTCAGGCAAACCATTCTTTCCTGTGCCATGGGTCAAACCCATAGTTGGATAGCAATGTAGCGATTCCTCCGAAGCGGGCCAATGATATCCCTGAGGAGAGGGAGCACTCGGGTTGTCGGACGGGACCCCGACGAGCTCCTTCATCGCTTGACTGGCTCTCTTTCTCGCAGTCTTCAAACCAACATCGAACCACTATCACCGGCATTGATGGAGGAGACTGAGGCCATTCATGCATAGTTCCTTTGTTCGCGAGGATCGAGAAGCGCGACTCTAGCCCTGGCACCTTAGGATTTTGTGAATTGATGCAAGTCAATCGTAAGTTAGCTTGTCACTTAAACGATACGAAACGCTGAAAAAGAGGCATACCCGGATGATTAGACATATAACTGGGTTGAAATTGCCTTGATTCCGGATTGAGCCAACCTCCAGCCTGTTTCGGAGGCGTCCCAGGGCATGCTCCCCTGCGTCATCGCAGGCTGCCCAACGAACGCCTCCTCAAGCTCAATCTTCGTTACATTCGTATCGATATCCTATGCATCCCCAAACTCGAATGCGACGTCCTGTCGACCACAGGTTCCAGCGCCAGGTCGGAATTGATGGTGTTCTAAGTCGAAGGCTGTCCAAAAAGCCTCCGAAAGTCCCTTCGGTGAGCCTTCCTGTTTATCATTCTTTGTTCAGTCTTCATATTTCGTTAGCGAGAGCCTCACCGTTGAAGCACCTTGAGGTTCCTGACGAAAATATTCGCAATATTGTAAACTTCTTCGCCCAGAGCCATCTCTGCTGCTGGAAAAGGGCGGCGTCAGCAACGTGTTCGACCCACCGTGCTGGACGACACGCGGCGTCGTTGGCAGCTATGAACGTAGTGGATCACGCGTCGCTGTCTGGGATCCCCGCCCCGCTCTCCGTTATCTGGGGACGTAATATTTGACCGTACACATTCCCACGTTCACTTTCAGAAACTGAGCCACCATTTTCGGTGGCAACGACCACGCTATCTTGGAATTCAACCTCTCATCAAATATTTGGCCTGTTTGAGTCAGACGAGCGGAATATATTTGGTGGTTATCTGATATTTCAATCGAGCTCAAATCGCAAGTCTCCGAGTCACGCAAAAAGATCGCGAGTCATTCATTGGAGTTCTTCCGACTCAGTAGTCACCAGCGAGATCCCCAGGCGACATAGCACAAGGCTCTCTCAGTATCGATGATGGCCTAGCACCTAGTAAGACTCCTTCCCTTGTAAATTGTGTATATCGGTTGTTCATGCCAAAATTTTCCAGTTCGCATTTCCGACGTGCGTCAGATGTTTACTTGTTGGAGTATCATCACTAAGATGGACATATAATTATTGAATTAGAATCAACAGTCGAAAGAGACCAAATCGTTATGTTTCGTATACAAAAGGGAAGAAAAGGCTGCATTATGCAGAACATTACTGAACGTGGGGCTTGCATTCCAAGAAAATGTACGCTCGGCGCTATCGAAGAGTATTAACGGGTATCCTCGAAGGAATGTAGAGGGATACAATGGGATGTCGCTCAGGCAGTCGGAAGACTGCCAAACTCAGCCTCGTAGGCCAGCTTGGCCGCTGCATCGCGAGCTGCCTGTTTCGTACCCCCACTTCCAGTGCCGCGTTCGACATCATTGACTGCCACGAAAAGGGTTTCAGCCTGACGAACCCTTAATACATAATAAGAGCTAGCGCCTACCAAAGCAAGTAGAATTCCACACCGGGGCATGTTGAACCCCGGACTGAGAGTCCTTCCAGCTCAAAGTCTTCGACGTCTTCAACTGCTGAAGCCTGTTGTGGAGAATCATGCCCCACGGTTCACTATCTGCGAAATCAGAGATTCAGAGGAGACGTCAGCGTTTGCGAAGGTTGGGCGGCGTCAACTTCGATCGTTGCGTGAGAATGCGTCGATCGTGCGTTACCTGATGCTGGGGCTGACATGTCGCGAATGGAGGAAGGTATAGGTGGTAATGAAGACGCTCGGGGGGGAAATGGTGGAGAAGACAATGGGAGAGAGCTGGGGTGGAAAGATGGAAAAGACTGAGCGAGTGTCGAGGAGATGGCGCAGCCAGTCCTTTTATCTTAGAAAGCCGGCATGAGTTCCGTTAAATAACTCGCTAGGTCTATTTAGGACGTTTCAGGTCAGGTAGATTACGCCAAATGCAATGATTCGTCTCGTACTATATCATGCAATGTCGGCACATATCATAGACTCGTCCAGAACGCTGGGACATCTTCGCCCGAAGGACGTATGGCGGATTAGATGGTGAATCATAGGAGCGATATCCCTGTATATTCGGTATTCGGCCAGAGTCACGAGTCATGATAGGATCCAGTTCGAGATAGGAGTCGCCGGACATGAATTCTTCACAGGATGATGACAAAAGGTAAGACTTGAAGAGACGACCTACTACGAATTTCAGGAACTCCTGCGCAGAATTCAAATACGTGACCTCGGAGAGTCTAGCTCGCAACGAGGCTATGAGCGAATCCATAGAAGGACTCGCATAGATCCGTTTGCCAGACGATGATAATCAGAAGTTCTAGAGCCAGATGGAAAACCACGTATGAGTGCCTCCTTGGAATAATTCCATGTGTATTGTCCTGCCGGTCAAGGTTAATCCCGAGCACGAATTAACCCGGATGGGAAGTTTGCCATGAGATAGGACACGAAACATCTGTTAATAGTCTGAATGAAACGGCCCCGAAGCCAGCAAACAGAGTTCTTCGTTGAGGATCGGAGTAAACTTGAACAAACTGTTCAGAATTTCTCACAAAGCAGACTATGACCTACACCACGACGCATTGAGCCGTTTTTGCTTGAGGAGAGCCAACCGGCGATTCACGTCTCGGTTGTCATTACCCCAACGCTATTAGTGGGATGTGTCATGTTGTAAAGCGGTTTGATCTATAATATAGGTGTTGCTCAACACTTCCGTAGGACGGATGGAACATAGTCACGAATGAAAGTGACAAACATATTGGGGTTCAACGCATGGAGCAAACATAAAGGTGCCTGTTTCCAGTGAAAAGCGCCGAACAATGCTGCGAACAAAACAAAACGACTCGGGTCCAATCTTGGCGCGCAGCTCTGGAGGTGGCGTGGACGATCTAAGATCCTCACAGACGCTGGGATATACGGCTTCGCGATGACTGGCAGGACCAAATTGACCCGAAATAGCGAGTGGTGCAACCCCCGGGTAAGAATATTCCACAAAAACACCGGCGCGTGGGTCAGAGATGCCGATACGATAGGCAATGAGCTGTTGATCCTTGAAGCTCTCGTATGAGCTTTGCTGCTCCATGATGTCCGTCTCGGAGGTGGTCTCGCGGTCTGCTGTCTTGTACCCTCGGTAAAGTTCACCTACGTCGAGGTGCGCACGTTGCCCATGCCTGAATTTATTATTTGGATCCGACCTGAGCCATTGGGATAGGATCAGACACTCGCCTTTTCGATCACACCATGACTTCATTCCGACTGCACATGGCAGGCTAATCAACCGTTAATGGCCGACATCCGAAGGGGAATCTTCTTATCTGTTGACTGCAGTCTGCCGGTATCTGAGGCGATGGCCAAAGCCGCGATTTCTGTAATCCTTGTTAATTTCCCGATGCCCTGAACTCATTCTCTAGAAATTCAGTGTGTCAACGAGGCCTCGGTGCAGCCTTCCCGGCAAGCCGATCTGGAGAACTCCGCGAGTGATTTTGTAGGATTCGCGCCTCTGATCGTAAGACGGGACCACAGACTCTCCATTTTTATGATCACTCATGACTGAAATACTAGGAAAACCACAGGTTGTTTCTGTATTTCCAGCACGTGTTGGCGCAAAGATCGGTCCGAACGATTTAGAATGTCTGGCTTCGTTCGGTTTTGGGGCCTTTCTTTTCTAATCTGCTCTGAGCCTCTTGAGGCATACTCTGAGAACAATAATACTGCCACGCAAACGCGCGGAATGAAATAAGAAGCTCACGGATGGAACTTGTCTCTACCCCCCGCGGTACCTATTCCTCCTTATATTGATGAACTAATCCCGAGGCCAAAGCCCAGGAAAACCAGGCAGAGAGTTATCACGGAGCCGAATATAATGAAGAGTGTGGTGGGCACCGATCAGGATATGACCTGGAAGAAACGGGTACAGGAACGTAAGGAGTGCAATGGTGCGATTGATGTCAACAAACGTCTTCATACGCTTGCTGATCTTTGGGATAGGGCTCGATAGTCGGCCATGGGCCTCGGCAGGCATACCCTGACATCGGCTTGATGAGAGTTTGCTCCGCAACTTTCTGTAATCTCCATGTCGAGTGTTGAAAGTCTCATTTCCGCTTGAAATCATTGTCAATAACAGTCTGTAGGCCAGAATTCAACTGGGAAGATAATTGTCGACCATCCAGCGCCATGCTCACTGAAGGAACCCAGACAGGGCCTCTTGCGTTGGAAATTGAAAGGTGACCGGTCAACATCGAGCTGCATGATATCTCTCGGTTTTCAGAGAATACCTGCGACAGTTAGCTCATTGCCAGGAGCCTCGAAGAGATGTTATGAAGAGAGCGAGAGGTGCGCGTTGATCACCTCGGTTTCGCGCTAGCTGCGATGGAAGTTTCCGGCTGAATACGACGAAAATGTAACAGGTGGGCAGTTTTCATGCCGAAAGTTCAAATAAGATCTCCGCGCAAAATTTACAGGTGCACATGGGTTCCAATCCGCGCTGCGCTAGTGAGGAAAATAGACCTTTAGCACACAATATTGAATGCTCCCCGAGAAAGATGTATCAAGGACCTTATTTCCTGGTTTGGGTGCCTTTCGACTGAGCGTCTGCATAGTCCAGAATTTAGTCATGCTGTAAGAGGAATTCTCCCTGTTCTTGAGCAGGAACTTACAAAATAGGAAACTGTAGGCTGAACTAGATGCCGCTTGGAAATCCAGCCGGGTCAGAATGCTGGACATTTTGAGACATTTTTTTACCCTACTAATGTAGTCTCAGCTATACCCAAGATGGTCGTGCAATAAATTTTTGAGGGGGTGAGCTTTGCGCTGTGCCTTATTTCGGAGTTTGAAACTGCACCCGCGTCGCCGTATTAGCTGATTCCATCAACTCCCACACCGCCTTACTCACCGCCGTCGAGCACTATCGACCTTCTCACTCCTTGCTCATCGTCGGCGGCGACGAAGAACATACTTGAATCCAGCAGGTTCAACGCCCTCCCCAGCAAGAAGCCTGCATACTTCGTCTGTCGCTAGGAAAGACCTCATCCATCGCCCCCCTTTTCACCAGAAAAAACCATGTCGCAAAGTCAGGGTGACATCCAAGAACGGATTGCCGCCGCTCGCAGAGAAGCGGAAAGCCTGAAAGAAAAAATTCGAGCTAAAAAGGAATCGTCAGCTGATACCAGCTGTAAGCTCGTCATTGTGCTTTCGGACGCCAGAGACTGATAACTTTCCAATGATTGCAGTGCGCGCTATGGCAGCCGAGCTCGAACCCCTCCCCCGCATTGTTATGCGTCCCCGCCGGTTACTGAAAGGTCATCTGGCGAAGATATACGCTATGCATTGGGCGACGGATAAGAGGCATCTTGTCTCGGCATCCCAGGACGGAAAACTGATCGTCTGGGACGCCTATACAACCAACAAAGTCCATGCCATCCCTCTTCGTTCCAGCTGGGTCATGACCTGTGCTTACTCGCCTTCCGGTAACTTCGTTGCCTGTGGTGGTCTCGACAACATCTGCTCGATCTACAACTTGCGTAATAAGGAGGGAACCAATGTAAAAGGGGCTCGAGAGCTAAGCGCTCATTCTGGGTATCTCAGCTGTTGTCGCTTCATAAACGATCGCCAAATTGTCACGTCGTCTGGTGACATGACGTGTATGTTGTGGGATATTGAAGCCGGAGGCCGTGTTATGGAATTCAACGATCACACAGGTGATGTGATGAGGTACGGAGCTTTTCCGAGCGAAAACCCCTTCATTGACTAATTACTGTTCCTTCTCTTAGTTTGTCTTTGGGCCCTAGCCAACACGTCTTCGTATCTGGCGCTTGCGACGCAACTGCAAAGCTCTGGGATATTCGTACCGGAAAGGCGACGCAAACCTTTGCAGGTCATGAATCTGACATCAACGCCGTAACGTATGTGCTTCACGACTTATTCCTTCACATTGAACTCACTTGAAATTCAGCTTCTTCCCCAATGGCGACGCCTTTGCAACAGGCTCCGATGATGCCTCCTGCCGTCTGTTCGATATCCGAGCTGACCGTGAATTGAACACTTTCACGCACGACAACATCCTATGTGGCATCACGTCCGTTGCTTTCTCCATCTCAGGTCGTATCCTCTTCGGTGGTTATGACGACTGGACCTGCAATGTGTGGGACACTCTCAAAGGAGAGCGGGTCGGTGTTCTCACTGGTCATGAGAACCGCGTCAGCTGTTTGGGTGTCAGCGCTGACGGTATGGCTCTCTGCACTGGCTCTTGGGATTCGACCTTGAAGGTACATCTCCGTCGCAACTCTCCTGACTCATGATACTAATCGAAATTTTATTCAGGTTTGGGCTTGAAAGCTCAACAAGACCGTACGCATTTTTGAGACTCCTTGAAGGCCTCCTTCCATTGCATTCCATTCCCTTAGTTTGCCTTTCTACAATTTCTATGCTGTCTGTGGAATTTCTTTTGTCTTTTTTGTCTTTCACCTGTCTTTCCTTCCCGCACGCTCATTCTGACAGATGTTTGTGCAACATTTATTGGCATTGGCCTTTATCGCGTGTCATATATCGGTTTCTATACATTATACCAGTTTTCCGTAGATACTTTGACAGGGAGAACATTTCACCCACAATTTTCGCGGCATGGCGATGGCCGAAGATGTCGTTTCGTGACGATCCCTGTCACATCAATGTCACTTCGAGGACTCGGCTTGCACAGCGTTTGACTTCCTGATAATGAACCCGATTTCGCTTGGCATTCACTGATAGGATTGACGGTGCAGGTGCGCCAGTCAACAGGAAATGAACGGCCGTCAAGTGCGGGGATCCTACCCTCAATTCCAAGAAACGTCGTGAACGCAAGGTGACTATATTGGACATGGCGGCGCATCATGATAATCAGTGACTGCGAGCAAAATGATGTTCACCACGGCGGCATAGGGTTCCGGGTGAAAGAGAGTATCTTTTGCGACGTAAAGTCCCTGATGAAGTGTTTTTGGTCAATTCTGGAAGCTCGCGTGTATCTGGACACAAAAAAGGCTCAGGACCGTCGAGAATTTCGGAAGCAAGCGCGTGCTCGAGAAGGGAAAAAAGCCCTTGGAGAAACTTCCACAATTGCCTATGTCCTTTGATGATGGTGGGTTCATCGCGGCCAATTCCTCGGCATAAACAGCGCTGTCAATTGATGGTCCTCATTTCCGACGAGCGACCGCATGTTATGCATGTTGTGTATGGCCGCGACCTGGAAGAAGAAAAAAAAATTGCGGATCATGAGACACATAGCGAAAAAGACCTTAGCTGCACCTTCTTCAGATGACTCCTATCTCTGAATATAGGCATTCGATAGGGTGCGTCTACTTTGGGAGATCAGCCGTCGAGGTGTAGCGTGGAATCGTGAATATGTAGAAGCGCGGAAAATGTCGAGATAGCCGACCCTTCAGGAAAGGAGTCAACAATACTTCAAGTGCTGCCTCGATTTCAGAAGCTCAACATCGGCGAACCAGTAGCAATCCCTTGGATGTAATCAACGGCCACAAGGTTGGTTGAAGCGTTCCAGCTCCCAGGCGCAAAATCACGGCTGATGCCGAGGGCGACGTAAATCCCGCCTTCGTCGGTTCCACAGTCAAATCTCCATAGTCAAGACGTGGCAAGGTTTAACGGTGAGGAACGATACCTTATGACTGAGCGATCGTCGTGGACTGAGAAAGATTCCTGGAATGGCGGAATGCAGTTGCATAAACATACCCTGACATGCGATTAATCATGTCTAATCATCACGGGGAACAACGCAAAAAAATTGTTTAAATCACCTTGTGCTGTAGGTGACCTGAAAATCCATCAGATATAAAGAGCTGGTCAGACATGCCAGGTATTAACGTGAGAGCAGAGCAGAACAACTGAGCATGGTGCTTCGCGGTCACGGCTCACCACAGCGATATTTTGCCCAAGGTTATTTTGCAATCTATTGCACAAAGAAGGCAAGTTCGATGAAATGATCCTGCCTGTGGATTCATGCCTATCTGGGATATCCCCAGACACGACAAGAAGCTTAACGGTGCTAATGGCATTGCACATGCAGCCGCTTCGTTGGTTTACTTTCTAGAGTTCCAGAGTGTTTAACGAATATTCCTGTAGGTTATCCAGATTTGGCCTGGAATATTGTGAGTCGTTCGAAGACAGATCAATGTCCTGAATCTCAGAGAAATCTCTTTGGAGCTCACTATGGACGGCGCTGCGTTGGACATACACAATGGGTTGTGAGCCACGATCTATGATTCAAAGGGCGATAGATGGCTCCAGATCTGCCTTCTTCGCAGCTTTTACAGCTTTCAAGCCATGCCACAAGTGCCCGCCACCTGCAGACTCGAAGAAAATGGCGTGTCAAGGTTCACCCCGCGGCGGCCAATCTCTACGCTCCTAACAGCGTAGTCTAGAAAAGCGAGCGGATGGAGTTTCACGGTTGCGAATGGTGCCGTAGACGTCGTGCAGATGTGGGCTACTCGGACTTGAGCTTGAAACACGCGGCGTTATGGGCTCTATCCGACGCGGAGATCAAAATATCGGAGATTAGTGCCGCACTTGGCTAAATTGTACTAAAAAACTGGTTTGATGCTTATCGTTAGGGCAAAAGTTATCCTTCCTATACGGACAATGACTTCGCAGAACTATCACTGTGCGAGAACAACCTTATTAGGTGCCATATAAATAAATTAGACAATATTCCATCACTCCAAAAGCAAGACAGATACTGGCCTACGACTAATAGAACTGTTAGAGCTCCTAACGGTTCGGCTAGCCGAACCGAACCGGCGGTTTTGTCGGTTCGGATGCCGGTTAGGTTTGAGCGCGAGGCAATCTTCTGAGCCGGCGGTTTGAAACCGCTGCTAACCGCTGCTATTCGCGGTTTCCCGGACACCACCGCCAGCACCTCTTCTGAGTCGTTCGGGCTTGCTCTACGAGGCATCTACGCGTCATTGTGCGTCTTTCTGGTCCTTTCCTGTCCTCGACGCCCTACAATCTTCAACAAGCTGCATGATCCCAAGCAAATCGATGAACTTCGTGGGTGTTGCCGGTCGATTGCAGTGCTCTACCGGGGCGACATGCATCCGTCGTCTCAGCTCGTGGAGTATTGACCCAAGAACACAATCTTTCCGGAGGACCCCTACTACCCAAGATATATGATCTTGAGGATGCGTTGCAGAACGGAGCGTCGGGGCATTGTGGATGATTGAGGATCAAGTGCGTCGCCTCCTATTCTCTTCGTCATCACATACTCATTGTCAAACGAACGTTCATGTCATGCTACAACGCGCAACATCCTCTAACTCACTGTGCTCGGACAGCACGTCATCCTTTACATCCATGAATCCTCTTCATCCCGACGACTCGACCCCAAAGTCAAGACCTCCACATCCCTCACACTCGCTCTCGTTCTGACACACCTACACACGAACACGCTGGCACCCTCAATGTCTCACCACCCAGTCAATGTCCGGAAGATTCGCAATTCTCCAGTCCCCATCGCCGAAACACGTTTTCCGCAAGTTGCTGCACCGGATGCTTGCCGAACCAAATTTCAAGCTGTTCGACCGCGAAGATCTAGCGATCATTGGCATATCTGCGTCCCAATACACATTTCCTACGCTCCTTAGCAGCTGTACATAACCCGCAGTGCTTGCTATGTGCTCGACGCTCGCCAGACCGTCTCTTCCTTCCCAGTCGTGCGCGAAGTCCTCGCTTAGTCAGACCTCGCCGATATATGAGTTTGCAAGCGGATGAGACTCTAGAGAGTAGGGGAAGAAGAGAAAGAGAGTATAGGCGTATATACAACGATATCCGCAAGCTAAAATGTATATTATCTGAGCTCATCATACATATATAATACTCGTTGCTACAAACCGCGGTTAACAGCGAATATTCGCGGTTTGGAACCGATCGGATCGGATCTGCCGTTTGGTAGTCGGTTTTTGTCGGTTTTCCAAACCGATCCGATCCGATCCGTTAGGAGCTCTAATTTCTGAACTGTACTAGTATTAATATCACCAGCATTTCGTTCCGCTAATTTCGTATCTCATCATGCAGCCGGACACTATCGAGACGCACAGTTTGACAACGGCTTCTCTGCGTCTGAGTTCCTCTTATGCACATAAACGCCTGCCGATTCGCTATCACAATACTAAGGCTATTCTTCGTTCACCTTCCTTAGCCGTTCTTCGCATTCGCGTTGTCCCCAATAATGCTTAGCCTTCCTGTACCATTCAAGAGAGTTCTCGAAATGCGAGCGAGCCGTCCTTGCGTCGGACTCGGCGATTGCAAGGTCTCCGAATTTCAGCAAACAATCCGCGATCTGGCGTCGAACACCAGAGTACTTCATCATGCCCAATGAAGCGGCGTAGCAGTTCCTAGCGTTCTTCAGGTCCCCGCTTTCCAAAAAGACATCACCGATGCCCTTGATGCATTCGGCAACGCCAAGACGCATAGACTCGTGACGATATATGATCGTCGCGCTGACCAGTCGCACAACTGCCATCGAGAGGTCCAGTGTCTTCACGCAGACTTCCCCCAACTTCAAGAGAACATCGGCCTCAAAGGACGTTCCCGCTCGTTTGATGCTTCTGAATAGTCTCCGTGATTCATTGTAATGTGACAGCGCGGTTGCGTAGTGTCCTCGTCTGAAATCGGCTTCGCCGATTGGTATGAGACAGTCCGCTTGGCCGCCAACCCAGTTTAGCTCATGGAAGCGTCTGAAGCAGACATGAAGGCGTGTAAGAGCTTCGGAGACGAGGCCTTGATCAAGGGCGACATGTCCAAGTACCCGACTAGTATCAAGCACATAACCAATGATCTGTAATCGACAAGATACTCGGTAGGCTTTCTCGAGTACTTCATGGGCCTCTTGAGACCGGCCTAACATATGCAAGGTAACCCCAAGGTGGAGGAGTATCATGACATATGGACTGGATTCCCCTAGAATCGACAATTTCAATTCCGCGGTGGTCCGGAACAAAGGTAGCGCCAAAAGAAAGAGTCCACGTTTGAAATATATACGACCCAACTGGTCCTGACAGTAAGCTGTTGTCAAAGTGAAGCCGTGGCTTTCGCTGATATCTAAGGCTTGTTTCGCAGTCGCGATGGCGGAGTCAATCCGTTCTGTGTCCTCGTAAGTCCGTGCGAGCATCCGCATCGTGTCGGCCTGTCGACGAAACAGAGAATATTTTCCAAAGACATCGATACAGGATCCAAACGTGGATATGGCTTTATCGATATCGTATGCACGCCGGGAACAATCTGCAAGATAATAGCATGCGATCGCGTTACTGACATCAACCTCACGAGAAGGTCCGAGGTCCTGGAAAAGGGTAACAGCCCGGGTAAGCCGTTCGACATTGGCATTCAGATCTTCGTAATCCTGTTTGTAGGACGCAACGAGGCAGTCACCTTCCAGCTTTTTGGACCCCATCCTCCTCGCGGCGGTCAACGCAAGAGGAAGAAGCTCTCGAGAGGTCGCCGACTTTGAGGCGAAGCTGTTGAAATTGAGCAGATGAAGAGTAGCTTGGATAGCTTCGGCTGAAGGGTTCTCCGCCCGCAAAGAAGCCACCAGAACAGTCACGACATTGACAACTTGCGACTGCACTCTAGCAATCTGGTCTTTATCAGTGAACGTATCCGCAGCGCTCTCCTTCGCTAAGTTAAAGTGATATCGCTGAAGAGGATGCAGATCCTCTGGGCGGACGGGGTGTTGGATGAGCATGTATTCTCGAATTGGAGAGAGGGCACGAAGACGACTTGATTGACTATCTGGTGGTGGTGGTGGTGGTGTATTAACGGCCATGGGTCCCCCTATAGGAACGACCGGATCTGCGTCACCCAAACAGGGCCGCAAGCGCCGACACTGTGAGCCCTCGCAGCACGGATATTCAGGTCCGACGGTCACGCGTATGTCACAGCCGAACCACGCGAATGTTCCCGAAAATGTAGCACTAGTCCGTGAACATCCCTGTTCGTTTGCACACTTAAAATCTTAGTCTGAGTGTCGCTCTTCAGCGTATCTAGGATCTCGGTTAGACCATCCAGAGCCGCCTTTTCGACGTTTTGTGGCTGTTTCTGATACTGTTTTGCACTTGAAATCATGACAGAAATCACGTCGTAATAATCATAAAAATCAGTATTATTGATGACTCTAATAATTCTAAGTACAGTAAATATCCTAGACCTTGCAAAGAGTCCCCTCCGGCATCTCGCGACCTTCAAACAGATATTTCCGCCCCAGATCTGGAGCCTTCCCCCCGACAGTCATCACCATCCCGCACTCTTTCGCTGTCAAGAATTTGCTGAAGTCGCTGGCTCTGGAACAGAACGAGCTGTGAGACACTTGCCGCAGACGTTCAAGACAATAACTTACGTGCACTAAGATAATGCGACAGAACCTGCTTGGAAGGTTTGAATGTGAACATCTGTTGGAAGTGGACATGTGGACAAACTCACAGGTAGTCATAATGGTGTGGCCCCTCTCGTGTGGCCTTGAAGGTCGGAAGACGCCAGATCAACGGCTTGGCAGACTTGAACGGGCTACTACTAGTGTCGTTGGCAATCGGCGAAGAGGAGGCTCAAGGTGACATTAATGTTGAGGGAGACTCGTAGAGGCTGTGTGACGATGGGAACATGGCATCAATTGAAGCTTAAGGAAGGGCGGATTTGAGAAAGATCTTGCGCAGAGCGTCGTTCGAGGTCTACGGGTGGTTGGTGGTTGGTGGTTGGCGGTCTTGAAGGAAAGACGAAGGGGATGTTGATACGTGTTTGGCGCATGTTCAACCGTCGATCACATGACCGCTACACGGTCTTTGCCGAACGTTTCTTCTCGATCGTAACGCGCGAGCGCTGTGTCCCCTACTCTGGACACTTGACTCTGGACTGCCATCTTGCGCACCCAATTTCAGTGCTGCGCAACCATTGTGACAGAACATTTGATTAGCGCAGTACAGTACAGTAGAAATCCAGTATACAAATCGTAACGAGTTGCAGCCAAATTATAGCATGAAGTCCGAGGTTCATGGTCAGTCACGTTAGTGGACAATAATAATAAATGTTGTCGTCGTCTGTGTTTTCACACTCCTTGTTCCAGAGCACCTTCAACATTGAGAGCGGGCACCAAAAAAGTGCCACTTCTGTTGTAACAATGACAACATCAGACAATGAACAAGCATGGCCGCTCTGAGCCTGGAGCCAGCAGGAGCGAGCCGTGATAGGCAGCCGATGCAGGCCAATCGCAAAGCAATGAGTACAGAAACAATATCTGGGGCAGCAGGATTTCCAAACGTCGGAGCTCAAAAGACTATTTCCCAGCCATGAAAACAAGAGGGCACAAATACTGGACTGGGGAAGACGATGACGAGGACTACGGCACGATGATGAACGGCATGCGGAGACAAGCAACTGAGTCCGAGGCGAAAAGTCGAAACGGACTGGAAATGAGGTTGCGCCGACATGACCCATGCACAAAGATGAGGAAGATAGCCCGTCCCGGGTATACGACTCGGAGAGAGGAGTATTGGACGAGATTACAAAAAAGAGAATCTAGTCATGGTAAATCGACGGGACAGGGCGCCCATTGCTTGCAAGTGTGACGTGACTCTTGAGCGTGTAGAAATCAACAGAAAGGCTGTAAGAGAGGGCCTCTTGAGCGGATAAGTTCGTGGGTGCTGAAGAAGGTGAACGAGCGAAGAGAAAGTAGCCAAGAATAAGGAGAGGACTTGGTCGCGAGAACGGATCTGAAGGTATGCGAGGCGAGAAGATAAGGGTTCTGGTCGTTCGTAGCACTTCGTGGCTGTTAATGCGCCAGTCGCTCATAGCACACAGGTACTACTGAGCATGAGGGAATCACGGTCGCCGGTCATTTCAAGTTTCAGCGCAGCGGAGCAGGAAGTTGGGTGGAACCGTCGTGCCAATCATTCATTGCACAATCAAGGACGCGCTAGTGATCAAAGATATGCAGCGCCGGGCAAGTCGGTGGTCACGATTCGCACAGTTTCCCGGTCGACCACTTGTCGACTTCAGGCTGATTCGATCGGATTCGGCAAACTCCGGTGCAGCTTAGGGCCCCAGGGAAGGCAAATTCTGGGTCACGTGATGGATTGCGTAATGTTCGCGTGCAGCGATGGTGAGCCCGATAAAACCCTTTCTCAGTTCTCTGCGTTCACAGAGTAGGGGAAACTGACAAGTCCTCCGACAGTCTCATGGCCTCCTCGCTGTCCTCACACAAGCCTCGCTGTCCACGCTACTCACCTTACGTCCGCTGCCTTAGAAGGTCCCCATCTCAACTCAGAACTATGCTGTCAGGATTGATCCACTCTCCCCACCATCGACCTTGTATTCCTCTGGATGACCGTGACATCAAGCAAGACATCAACTAGAGTGCCGCAAATGGCATTGCAATACCGAAAAGTCTACTTGATCGGGATCTGCTGCCACTCTAGGACGCGTAGAATTGGAGGAAAAGAGATACTTCTATCTTTGGAGACTGTTTCAACAATCATGGTACGCACGGTCTCCTTTCGTTTTGAAAGCCAACTTTTGACACATGGGATACTTGGCTCGTGGTTGTAATACGAATACCACCCTTGTTTCTATTCACTTGTATCTACCCCGTTCCGTTCCGAGACTACTCGCTTTGATGTTGTATTTTCCAAAAACACCGTACATTCGTATCCCGTAAAAGAGCGCTTGAAATTCAGCGATATATTTTGCTTCGAATTCACAACATGCCGGCTAAAGGGTCCTGAGCTGACATTAGCGAGTTTGGACTTGTTGGCTCAAGTCGCGTCGTTCAGCCGAATACGCTGATCCGAACGCAATCAACGTTCAGACGTTGTTTCGCGTTGTTTATCCGGCGCGCCAGGGCTCACAGTGCGAGGGAGCAGTCACCACGGATGGCGAGCCAACTTCGATGGCTACTCCCCCATTGCTGAACTAGTAAATACATGAAGGAGGCACCAGTAAAAACCCTCAGAGGCAAACCCAGTGGGAAAAAAGCCTCCGCGGGAAAAGGTATTCCTCCACAATAGTACTACTAGTGTAAATAAATTAAAATAATGGAGCCGGACAGCATCGATGCAAAACCAGGGGCAGTGTGAGTAGGAGAGACACAAACCTTCTTGTAAGCCACAGTGTGCCATGGAGAGGGGGGGGTGTTGCGGAGTAAGACAGACAAAATTCAGAGCACCGCTGCTAGGGCAGCAAAAAATGTATAAAGGCAGAATAAAGTAGGGAGTAAAGCAGGGAGTTATGGAACATTGTGTAGAGTAGGGTCTATATAGAGTGTGCATTGCTTGAAACGATGGAGGACGCTATGGACATAAGTCGACACCAGTGCGACTTGTCGAAGCGCCGATATCGCCGGGGCAAGGCCATTGCTATCGGCCATCATGAGAGGCAAATTTTCAGGCGAAACGCCATCTGGAAGGAGAGACAGGATCTGAAGGACAGCATGTGCCTTGGGCTGCTTCTTCAATCTCTCCGAGGAAAGAGATACCTGCAGGGACACGTCGATGTTGGATAGACGCCCGTCGTACCCGCGCGTGAGCATGGAGGTACGTTCGGCATGCCATTGCCCAAGTAGCTCTCCACAGGTATGATATTGAGCAAGGTTTGCCATTAATACCACAGCAAGGGGCACATTGTCTAGGAGCTCTAATAGGCGAGCAAGATCTTCGTCCCGTTCGGAGATATCGGAAATCGCAAGGAATGTCTGCTTCGCAGCTTCATCATCCAAGCTGCTGAGGGGCGGAATGAATGGACGACACCAAGCGACGCCGCCAGGCCTCTCTGCACCACGCATCGTCAACAGTATAGAAACTGTTGGGATGGAAGCTAAGCTAGTCAAGATGCTCTCGACATCTGAACGGCTAGCCGCAGGCTCCCATGTAGTCTCAAAGTTGTCCAGTACAACGAGAACCCGAGATTTCAATTGAGATAGCTTCTTGGTGATAGCTCCGACGTTCTCCGGAGCCTCGATGTCGAAAGCTGTAGCCAAGGCGCTTATGAAGGTCTCCTTGCTCGTGGCGGTCTCGCAGCAGATGAAGTGACGATGAAGTCCATAGAGGCGAACGCAATCAGGATGATGAAGCGCTGCTAAAGCGAGACTAGTCTTCCCAATGCCACCAGAGCCGAGAATGGCAACTTGGACAGACTTCGTATCACAAAGTTGTTGGACGACCAATCGTAAGGTATCCGAACGCCCAAAGAAGGATTGTGGAGAAGGAGGGAGAATTTTGGGATGTCTGTACGTAAAATAAGGATCGACCGTGGTGATACATATATGTTTTTGGCTTACAGTTGACTGTCCTCGGACCTGACCTCCGTCATCAACCGATCCTGCTCTTCATATGCGTTCGCTACCGCAACAGCGAGCTCGTCTTCGTGTTGAGTAGCACTTTCTGCTAAACTAAAGGATAAACGTAGATTGGCAAGCTTTGTCCCGATCTAGGAGGTGAATCAGATTTAAATGAAGTAAATAATCACGTGGCATAGGGACTGACTGAAAAAAATTCGATTGCTCTTTCGAGGTCGGCCTCCAGTTTCCTTAGAGTTGCCTGTTCACTAGACGAACTGAACAAGGATGTGATCCTTCGGCGATTTGTAGAGCGCTTTTTCACAAAGCCCGCAATCTCTTCTAGGGTGCTTAAACCGGGCATCAGTTATCGCAAGATGGTGTCGCGGATGAAATCCACCTACCGAAGAAACTGTCCAACATGTCTCACTAGTTCTTCTGTCACCGTGTCACCGGCATCTTGCATTGCATTGATAATGACCCAGGTGGCTTCGACCACCCTGGCCACGAGCGACTGGATGCTTTCATTCGCTGACGTGCCAGTCTAGAAACAATGACACCATGAGCGGCTAATGAAATGAACTGACGGCGTTCTCACCAGTGACTCCTGTAAGAATGAACGCGCTGTCAGAAATGTGAAGGCAGTGACTGTCAGAAGGAAAAGCAGCTACATACCTCGTGAATCAACACAGCCAGACTTGCTAACCCTTGTGGGTAAGGCAAAGGCGAAAAATTGGCAATGTAGCGCAATACAGTCAATGGATTCTGGGACATGGAAATGCGTGTTCCAGACTGTGCGTAGCATTATGCAATCGCGATATGTACTCCCATGAAAACCGTGCGTGCCTGGCCGCGCCGACCCTCGTTCATCAGGCTTCAGGCTTCAGGATTGCGATGGCCATAGTCGGGTGACTAGAAGCAGCAGGGGTGCAAAAAATAGGTCCATAAGAACCATTTCACATCAATTTGGACATTGGTATGCCGAAAATGACCGAGTTTACACTAGCAGTCGTCAAGGCCGTAGTTTGAGCTAAAAATGTGCGGAGTTTGAATGGCAGCTGCTCTTCAACTTTCAAATAATTTCAGCTTTAAATTTGGACCTAGGTATCTTAGTCTCAGCCAGTGCTTTGTTGAGTGACAATCTATTTTCTGCCCTGAGAACTAAGAATTTCCTTTATCGAAAGGTGATATGCGTAACTAATAAGTTTTCCGAGCTTTTGGATCAACACTGCACAAAAAGCGATCATAGCCTAAATCTCATAATGAACTCATCAGGGGATGACATGATCGGAGTCAGAAGCGAGATTGAGCAAAGTGGACAAGCGGCGCAGGGTCTGTTGCTGAGCTGGCAGCCCCCGTTGGCGCATGTACAGTACACGATAAAGTGACATCACGAGATCAAGTCTATAGTGTCAAAGAGACTTGGATCCGACAGCGACCGTTCCAGAGACAAATGAGGTTTAGCTTTTATGTAAATTTAGAACTGATTTCATTCACTTGCAAAGTCTTCCGAAAGAGACTGCTAGACTTGATCGCCTATAAGAGTATAGACAAGGCTGTGCGGCGTCCAAGTCGTAGAGCCACCGGTACAAATGGGCGTCTGATAGCAAGCTGTGGGTCGAGATCTTCAGCGGCCGAAGATTAAGACTGACTTGAGCCTTCAAGAGTTCAATGCCGAAGGTCGAGCAGACTCGCGTGACGAAGTTTATTCCTCCACGAATACGTATTGGAGTCCCTGGCTCATGGCGCTCTGATAAAGAAGAAATGTCAACAATCACTTGTCTGGCGTGACACAGAGATGGAGCACGCCGATTGCGAGCGCTCTCCAGTCTCGAGAAACGATGTCATAACATCTCGAGTTCTACTGATGCCCTGGCCTCCATTCCCTCGAAGTATCGAGTTGGTGATAGACGATATTGGCCTCGCCGTGTGAAACCGAGGTTGAAGATGGCCGTCAAACGGCGTTCCATAAAGAAGGACTTGATAGGCAGGAATGAAGCACAAGCGAACTAGAAAGCGAGACAGAGAGGGGCCAAGCTGTAGAACATATAGTCAATGTCACGTTGACACAGTAGACGCTCCTTCATCGCTCACAGATACCGATGCTTCCGCAGTCAACCCAGTCCCCAAATCCCTTTCCATGGGAGGCCTCGCTCCCCTGAGATCATAAGTATATATCTCCCTTTGTCGCGGAGTCTTTCGTTTTACTTTGGGTTTGTCGCCACAGACGGCGAAAGGCTAGATCAACAGGTAAATTTGAGCCGGGCCGAGCAGCGAAGATAGCATACCTGGCAGTGACGTTCGCAGAATGAGGACCTTCCCTCCTGATATCTGTGTTAGCCCCTTCGGCCTGTGCTTTCAATAATGGCCCAAATGTATAAATGGAAGTTAAAGCCCCAGCTAGTTTCCAAAGTCATTAAATTCCAATTGACCAGCTTGGAAACAGGGGACGCTGACCAGTCATAGCTAGAAGCAGCGGTATAGGACCACGACCTCTTGCCATTATCGCTGAGAACGCCGTATGAGAATGCTCACAAGCAGCAAGCCAGACAGAGCTGGTGGCAGCTACGACAAAAGCAGCAACCGGAATAAGCCGAATGAATATACTGGATGATTATCAAATGATTATCGAAAACGGGTATGCGAACAGTCGAAAGCTACGTACAACGATGCAGTAATACGACAACAGTAAGGACGATATGGTAAGATAAGTCACAATTGCAAGGGATGAGAAACCGGAAGAAAATAAAGAAGAAGCACACAGAAAGCCAAACGGACAAAAATGGAAGCAGAAGACGAAGAGGCTACCCCCACTCTTCCTCCAAACCCTCCTCCAACTCTTTCGCTAGAAAGTCGTCGTCACCGTCACCGCTGTCACCGCTGTCACCATCGCCCTCATCATCGTCACTTCGAGCAGCGATCTCAACATCGCCATCCTCATCTCCTATTATATCATCGTCAGCACCCTTCCTCCGCTTGCCGTCATGGTCACCTATCGCATCTTCATCCTCATCATCTTCCGCTTCGTCGTTATTTCCAGCGGTAGAAGGAGCAGTGATCACTTCTTTACCTAGCATGGATGAGCCACGTCTGCTGACAATCCGAATTCGCTTTGTGAGCGGCGATCCGTGAAGTAGCGACGATTGTCCATTTCTCGCGCCTTTTCGTTTGGATGACGATTTAGATGGTGAACCCGTCCCTTCATCAGAGGTAGACAATGATGAGGTCGATGATGATGCCGAAATAGTCCCTCCGTGGTTGAGCTCGGAAGCCCGTTCTGAAGGTGACTGCGATACTGACCGCGGTCGTTTTCGACCACGCCACCGTGGTGTTGAATTCGCACTACTATCAGCTCACTCAAATTTTTCGCTCGTCCAGTGAAGAGAATGAGAACGCACGAAATAATATCACTTTCATTCCCATCATCACTCCCCATCTCACTGTCACTTTCCATCATAGCAGCATCCACTTCATCCGTGGCTCCAGCCCATGTATCCTTCGCGATGGATTTGAGCTCGCTTTCCACGCCGTCCCCTTCCGCCCCTCCTGCAACGACATCGACGTCCTCCACATCAATATCAATGCCCTCCACTTCGCCTTCTAATCGATCTACATCGATATCATCCAATAAATCTGCCTGCTCGGTCAAGGCGCGTTCAATGACGACTTTCTCATCGCTCGCGGTCATCTTCGCATCCCGATCAACTGCCTTGCCGGAATATCCCCGATCGCGGGGTCCGTCGAGTAGGTATGGCAATTCATCAACTCGTGTCCAGAGTGCGATAGAATCTGTGAACCACTGAAACCAGACGATATCGATCGTACCCCGTTGACGAGCCATGTCGACTTTCAGGGTTCCGGGCTATTTTAAGCGAGTGACATGTCAGTAGCTGTACAAGCAGGGGAACGAAAGGAAGCACCTTTGCCGCGACGAGATGTGTTACTTGGTGTGATAAGTCGGAATGACAGGTGGCTCCGAAGGCGCGCGCTATTCGCCACACTTCACTCCTAAAGTTGGCGGGTCAGAATGAGAAGAGTAAGAAAGGTTCGGCACCGGAACGCACTTGTCTGGATCTTGATCTAGCGGGATGACACTGGAGAATAACAAATGCAAGCCAGCGAACGTCCTCATTCTCATCCTCGGGATAATCAACTGCGTTTGGGATCATATGAGTCACGTACTACGTAAACTTAAATTGAAAAACCCACCTTGACGTCATATTCTGCTCGATCCTTCCCTTTCCCTTTCTTCAAGTTCTTTCCATTACCAGATGACGAAGAGTGTGCAGCGTCGTATGCGTCGAAGAACCTCTGATGAACCTCCTTCAACAATCTTCCCACTCGATCCAACTCCCTATCATCGTTCTTCAAGAGGGCCTTCGGAGTGTCCAGCTCATCCATGTCCTCGTCCTCTTCGTCATCGTCCACATCACCTTCCGCGTCTTCACTAGCCCCAGATACCGAGATAGTACTGGAGCTAGAAGTTGCCTCGAGGGTCGATAACGAAGCGGTAGACGTTGATGCTGACGTCGAAGTAGATGTAGTGATAGTCGTAGAACTTGAGGTTGACGAAGAAGCGACGATCGAAGCAGATACATTCGCCGACATGGGGAGAGAAGCAGGTGGAGCGCCCGAAATTGGTGTGGTCGGCGTGGATTCTCTTGACGATGTCCCCGATTTTGTGGTCGTCGATGCCGTCGATGCCGAAGACTTCCTCGCGTGTCCATGCGGATGTGAATGCGCGTGAGCGTGGGCGGTGTCATTCAATTTCTCTTGTTCTTTAGCTAGAGGCCGGGATTGCATCTGAGCAGATAAGACGGCGCCTTGTTCTGCTAATCTTAGATCTTCTTTGGATACGTTCGATGTGGCTGGTGATGTGGGTGGCGTCGAGAGAGATTTGGCGGAGGAAAGTGATGCGGTAGAGCTAGATGATGGTGATGAAGGTGTGGAAGAGGAAGGAGGAGATGGGGAGAGATGAGGGGTTGGGACTAGCGGTTCTTGTTTCGGTAAGAAGGCGGAATTGATGTCTCCGATCCCAACAAAGAAGTCATCTGTACAAACAGTTCAGCGCTCTCCGTGACACTTAAGAGGGAAGAAACAATACTGACAAGGAACGACCTTGACAAGATTCGGACTCCATTCCCATACATCCGCTCTATCGTCGATAATGACAACCATACTCGTGTCGCAAGGGAATAATCTCTTGAGACTCTTCTGCGATATACTCCCGGATTCGTCACGACTTAACACACGACCTCCGAAAATCTTTTGATCTGGGTCAAGGATTTCGAGAACTTTGGTAGCATATGATCGGGTTCCCATCGTATAGACGTGCGGCTCGTAGAGTTCGGAGAGGGATGTGAGGAATTCGGGTGTTCCGGGGCTTGAAAGCCTCGTGAATAAGGCACATATTGGTAGAATGGATATTAGCTTACCGTGGTTTGATGTAGTATGTGCATCCATCAGCATCTCTCATGCTCGGCGGAAGACCAACGCTCTCCACAGGCAACTTGAAAGACCTGACATCTTTCAATGCCTCCCAATTTGGATTGACAGTCTTCTTGTGACCACTCCTCCCAGACCCTCGCGCTCCATCAGTGCTCGCGTTTACGATTTCCTCCTTTTCGTACTCAAGCCCTTCTGCAATCCATTCGCCGACTGTTGGATCAACAGTGGCATGGACGATAGTTTGATCGAGGTCTACGATGAGCGAGAGTTTGCGGACGGAGAGAAGATGGGCTGTTGATTCGTCGGAGAGTCGCTGGGCTTCTTCGAGGGAGACGGTCGGCCCTTTGGCAAGATGTGTGATCGGGATGGCAGCTCGTTGAGAGTCCGCAAATCCACTATAGTCCATCCTGTACGTATCATCGATTAATAAAACTGACGCATAGATGGAAGGTTGAGAACATACAAAGTCATATCTTTGCCGCAAACTGCGCACATGCCTCCGATCTGGATAGGATGTTTGCAGGGCTCGAGTATCATGACCGCCGCATTCATTTTGGCCTCTTGGCTTGTGATAGTCTGTCCGACCTGGACATTCCAGGCTTCCAACGTGCCTTCTATTGATGAGTCCCATGTACCGAAGAGGGTATCGTTCCCAGATATAAAGGAGTACGTGAGCAGACGAGAACCAGTGTCGACGTTTGACGACGTGCTCAAGGATAAAGATGCGATTTTAATGGGAAATGGTAGTGTTGGCGGGAGATGCAGAGGCGTAGAGCTTGGATCCATTGGCAATGCTCAAGATGGTGAAGTCGCTGGATTTGGGTCCGTCGCTGTCGGCAGCAGCGACCAAGGGCTTTGCAGGGCCACTGCAAGAGTGGATATTAAGTGAATTTGCGAGAAGAGGCGGGTTATAGATATCAATTAAGATAAGGAGAGAAGTGATTGATCGACTCGGACTCTCCAGGTTGCGAACTCTGCGATGACGATCAACCGTTCTCGGAAGCGGACTCCGGACACCTGCGTAACGCATAGGACCCCTGGAAATAATCAAGCAATAAAATATTCAATAATCATTGTGCTTCGACGGGTACATAGCTCTTCCACATTTCCTCAGCTATTCTATCCCTCAACTTCTTCATGTTAGTGGTGTCCTGAGCTTCACCCATCTCCACGTCATTTTCTTTCTTTATTGCCACGCTTGGTTCCCGATTAAAAGCCTTGATAAAATTGTTCAAGACGAAGACGGCAACCACAATCTTCGCGTGCACCACCAGCGACCATTCAGAAGGCTCTTGGATGATTTTGAATTTCTGCTTGGCATCTTCCGCTGTTCGGTCGATGATCTCTCGAAGTTTCGCATGACGGTAGTTGAAAAGCTCCTGGGCATTTTCAGGCCTTCACCAAAGATGAGCCTGAATCCCAAACTCCCAGATATCAAACATATCAACTCACATCTTGCCCGATTTCTTCCAATCTTGCACATGATACCTCACTTTCCGATAAGGCGTCAAGACCTTTTCGGACGAGGTGAAGCCATAATCGCCTAAGAAGTATTTGCCATCAGGAATCTTCAGTCCTCCACAAACACCTTCCGCGAATATGGTTGTTTCGCTTATACTGCCCTGTCGTCCGCTCATTACATAGTTAAATTGTCCATCGAATGAACAGCCTGCCAGGACGTGTTGGGTGTACTGGCGTTTGCGATTTCTATACCAATAGCTTTCGTCGGGTGGAGGGTTGACCAGGACGTGCACTCCGTCTATGATTCCGAGGGCATTCTTGAAGAATGGATAATAGTCGGGATTGTTGAAGATCTCGGGGGGAATCGGTGAAGACGCGTTTGGTGGGGCGAGATATTTGACTTGGAAGGGGGACTTGACAAGGGCTTTGAGAAGCTCGTCGAATGCTCTGTTTATGGAGATCAATTAGTTATCTGGCATAAGTGGACGATGAACGCAATGACTGACTTGCGAACGTTCTCCTCGCTTCTCTTGAACTTCTCCGCAGTCTTAGCCACCGACGCATTCTTGACCACGATATACAAGAAAATAGCAAGCTTTTCCTCTGCAGACATCTTCAGACTGAGACTCGTCCTCAATCCAGAGCCCTTCAGTTCGCTGAGGAGCCTCAGAAAGACGCGTTTCTGTTTCTGGTCGCGCTTCTGGGCTGCTAGAGCGTTGGATGCTGGGGTGTTGGTAGGCTTCGGAGGAAGAGAAGGAAGAAGTGAGAGTTTTTGGACGCGTCCATGAGCGTTCTCGCGTGAGCGGATGAGAGCAGATTCGACGGCTGCTGTTTCGCGGTGGACGCGTTGCTCGTCGTCTTCTTCGTCTTCCTCCTCCGCATCGTCCTCATCGTCTTCTTCCTCGTCTTCATCTTCATCTTCGTCTTCCTCGTCCTCCTCCTCGTCTTCATCTTCCTCCTCATCACTCTCGTCCAACTCCGCGAACCCTCGCTCAAGCTCCTCGTCATCAACATCATCCCAAGAGAACTGATCATCAAAGAAATATGGAACAAGCAACGCAAAAGCTGATCCAGTAATCATCGCACAGGCAGCTGCAAACGCAGCTGAGCGACGTCTTCTCCGTTCGCGCGCTGTATGGCGTCGAGCGAGTGTTGTAGGAGAGTGTGGCATTTTAGTCAAGATTTTAGTGAGTAGTGTAAGTGTAGGTGGTGGTGGTGGAAGAGAATGGAGTGATGTGAGAAGAAATTATGAGGAGTATATCATAGATAGATATTTCGAGGTGGACCGAACAGTCTCAGACTAGACGCGTCAACGCGAAACTCAAAACGCGTCCAACGCGACACGACGTGATTTTTTCGCCGGCCCGACGGACTAATATATTTCCACAGTCGAGAGATTTGGTTAAGGATATTCGCAGTGATGCATGATCCTCTAGTACTCATAGTAAAAAAGAGAAAAAGATACTATAAATTCTGATGAAGCAACAGTATACAGAGTGTAAATGTAGATTCGAGTCTAAGAAGTGAAGTTGGTCTAGTAGCTATAGACGATAAAGTGTAAACAATCGAGCAGACCAAGAATGAATTAAGCGCGAGGTGTCGATGTAAGGAAGTTACTGGAAACAGAAGGGGGATAAATTTGAACCCAATGAATATAAGAAAATACTTTTAAGAATAGACGGAGAGGAGGGGAGATTCAAGTGAACAAGGAAAGGGATAATACAGAGAGGAGAGAGGATCATTAGGTCATTAAGTCGTAAGGTCATCAGTCGACATCAAAGCGATGTCAGCTTTTCTATATCCTGAATTGTGACAATCAGACATCGGAACAAACGGATGATTAGAGAATCAAACTTACTCATTATATCGCATCAGCTGAGAGCTTCACTTCCTCGCCTTCGCCTTCGATCCATGACACTTCCTCATGTGCCGCGTCGCGGCATCCTGACGACTGAAATCCTTGCCGCATGTTTTTTTGTGATTGCAAGGGACTCGTATTTTGAGGGTCTGGTTAACGTGCTTCTCCAAATGCCGCCCATGATCTCCTGACGCCGTCGCTCGACTCTTCTGCTCTCCATCACTTCCACAAGGCTTTCCATCGACTCTCCATCGACACGGGCCATACTGGCGTCGATAGAACCAATGCTCGGGAATGTCACGAGCGCGCAGCTCCTGAATAATGGCGTTGGAGAGTCGGTAGGGCCAGAACTTCTTCTCTACAGTCGAGTCGGTTGGGGAAGGTATTTCGCGATCGTCTTCGTCGAAATCTAGGGAACGCGAGACTGAGGTAGATGCTTCTACGTTTCGGTCCTTGATGGGGACTCGGCCTCGGCGACGCTTCTGAGTGGCCTTGCTCGATTTCGTCGCTTTTTTGGGTTTGCGACGTTCGATTATCGGAGATGGGAATGACGAGTCGGACCCAGGGGAGGAAGGGGCGTCCTGTTCGAAGTCCATGTCGTGATCGGACGAGGCAACCTCAATACGTGGTTGAGAGAGAGGGACGGGGAGGAGGGACGGGATGACAATAGGTTTGACATCCTCAGCCTTGACAGAGGATATGGGAGGAGGGGTGGTGGGTTCTGACGTGAAGAGATCCTTGAAAATGTCTTCGCAATCGACAACTTCTGCATTATTATCGAGATGTGCAGAAAGATCAACACCATCGTCGGCTCGAGTGGCCCCAACATTCGCGTCCACGGTCCCCAAGTACATGGTATCCGTGTCCTCGGCAAAGCCGAAGCCCACGAACCCTTCGACTTCGGAAAAAAGGTCTGGTTGATCATGAGTCTCAGGCCCACTCTCATCGAAGGATGCAAGTCCAAAGTCTTGAGCCGAGTGGTAGTCGCCTCCGAAGGGCGTGATGGTGGACGGGGGGAAGGAGTCGGACGGAGAGGTCGCGTGGATGGTAGATGGCAGTTGCGATGAATAGGGGAGGGGATGTTGTTGGCTGAGTGTGGCTTCGGACGCGGCGTATGGGTGAGGAAAGTAATCCGATGCGAAGGGAGTGTAGTCGCGAGACCCAGGAGTTGTGGCTCTTGATAAGTCGGGGGTCGACATCGAAGAGACATCGATGGGGGAGTCGACCAGGTACGTGGAAATCACGTCCTGCTACGACTACGTTAACAATGTTGGAAGGACAGCGAAGAAGGGCTTACTGGTTGATTACAAGACGCGTGAATACCTTCGTTGAAGGTTTTGATCGACGCGAACTGCGAATGTATGCGGTGGACGCTCTCCTGGACGTCGCCATACTGCGAGCTGTAGTGGCCGAATATAGAGTCCTTGAAATTGGTGTACGTGGCGAACATGGCAGCAGCATCGTGTGCGAGTGGATCAGAGAAGTTAGTCATGCTGAGTGTCGACTGTGGCAAGATAATAGTATAAAGCAGCTGCGAAGTGGCAGATAAAGGCCAAGTCTGAGGGGGGTTGTAAGGGCGATGCTACCTCTGTGGATTGAGGACGACTGCTTATAAGTGTGGCTCGGGTTCGAGTCCACAGCATCGTTACTTTGTCTTTCTGACATTTAGAGTAACCTGCAATATAGCTTGTAGGCGGCAAATAAACCACAACACATGTTCTTACGATCGAATCATGAAACACCACCTAGAAGCGAGATCTGTCCCGCGTACCAGACTTCCTCGCTGACCGGTCTTTATCAGGCCAAAAAATGACGTGTCCTCATTTCTCTTCACCCTCGGGGGCGGCGTCCATCAAAATGAGAGCAAAAGACAAAAATCACCTTCCAAACCCTCTGGTCGATGAAATTTCAACTGCAGATCTCGAGAGCTTTGAATCTCATGGTGTTTTAAGCTTCTAAGACATCGGGTTCGGAGAAGCAGAGAAGTCTCGGACTTATCGTCAGGCACCAGTAACTTGGTTACAACCGCACAAGGGAAATCCGAGGTTCCGATCGAAGTCTATTTACTATCCGGCTGTGAATTTTGAAGGGTTCCGATAAGTCACCCTGGAGGGACAATAGGCAGAGCAAAAAGCAGATGACGACGAGCCCTGGCAGAAGGAGAACCTTTTAGCGAGCGGGACCTCAAGTTCGCACGATATCTTCCGCGGAGCTTAGGGTCAGTGACTTTTTACTTCCTTTGGACTAAGCTCCTTGACGATAAATCATGAGTCCATGAAACAGCGGCTGAACAATACCACCGAGTTGTGCGGCAATTTCAATAAGTCGAATTCCATGGCCCGTGCTTTGCGCGCCGCACCGTTGGTTTCTTTGATCCCGAACAGCTGAGCTGGCTCCCTGGAATTCCATTCATGAGTGCATCCAGACACGGAATTTTTCTGAAGCGAGGCATTGTACTTTCGGCAATATTGGGCCCCATGACTGGAAACCCCGAGAGATCTCGATGACGGCTGAGTGGACCCACACTGATCTTGAGTACAATTGATTAGAAACCTCGCCAAGGAAACATGTATATAGGTTCCGAGTGACTGGACCTAGCTATAATTGGGAGGTACTACCGCGATAAATGCCTCAGCCTATGAATTCTGTGAATATCCTGGAAACAATAGAGTTGGAAGCACTTACTCTTCTTCTTCGAAGGAAACAACAGATTATTAGAGTGAGCGGTCGGTGAAACAACCTCCCCCGATCACAGCTGCTCAATGTCTTATATTAGGAAAACGGATTCGCTAATTGGAACCCCTTTTTTTACAGCGATGGGAAGAACGAGCATGACGATGTACTCGAGTGCCTTGCAGAGATCTGCTGACTGGATGTATGTGTGCCTGATAAGCTGCACAGCATATCATATGAATCATTGCCATCTCATGGAAACAAAGGCTTGAGACGGACCCGGTTAGAAATGCATCACCCCGGTAAATAAAGGACCCGAATTCACAGGGCGTTCGCAGGCGAAATTTCCAGGAGCGACTATGGAGGTTCAGATGACTTGGCCGGCCGTTTTAGATTGAGTATCGAGCTAGATTAAGGCTTCCAACGAATATACCCCATTTAAGGATATCCGCAAGTATACTTGCCAAGGGTACCTGCCTAATACACTGTAGGCAGGTATGAGATTATTGGCTGGACATTTAGGCAGGTACCTGCCTGCTATTTCTACTAGTAAATAGGGGTTATTTAGGCAAGTATAGGCAAGTAAGTACCTGTACTTGCCAAGTACAAGTATGGGATTTTGGCTGAAAAAAACAGGCAGGTACCTGCATGCAGGTACCCAGGTAAGGCAAGTATATATTCGTTGGAGGCCTTAAGCTAGATTACCAACTTGCAACCTTACTTAGTAGTGCTGGCTATTCTAGGGTAGGCATTAATGTTGGCAAGAATGCTTGCAAGAATGTTGGTCGGGACCATTCTCCTTCCCAGAGGTCGTACACTCGCTCGCTCCCATCGTTATTAATCCGAGGGCGAGGGAGGACAATCGAGGGAGACGGACTTAGCGGACGTATAGCCGAACGAACAGGAGGAGCGAGTGTACAGACCTCTGGCAACAGAGAGGTTCCGATTCCGATCCGAGTTTGAAGCGCCCAAACTTCGTGACAGGCCGAGGTTCGCTGAATTATTCACGGAAAACATACTTGTAATAGCATCAAAGGTCTTGTATGACATGAAATAATGCAACACAGTGTTATATTTCTCAATCAACTATCTACACTTGGAGAAATCTGGATTGCATGACCAAAGTAGAAAATCTTGACCTCAGAAAAGTTAACAACGGTCGGAAAGTCTGCGCAATATCTTTGTATTCTGTGAATTAACATCAATGACACTCGATTCCGAGTCGAACTCGAACCAAAGTGCTCATTGAGAATGGGAACAACCGGACTCTTCATGCATTGGCATTCTAGCTGCAAAACATAAGTTCTCGGAAACTTCAAGATACATACTCTCCTGAATATTTCTCTGTCCTTTTATGATGCTATATAAAATGTTTTATTCTCTGTTTAAGAGGTCGTACAACGTGATCTAAGCATCGTCGAATATTTCTGGAGTTTCAGAGATGCGTGACCGGATGTGACAAATTGAAGCCGATCGGAATCGGAACCTCTCTGTTGCCAGAGGTCTGTACAGTCGCTCCTCCTGTTCGTTCGGTTCAACGCCCGTTATGTCCGCGCCCTCGATTTTGCCCTCGCCCTCCTTCGCCCTCGGATTAGTAACGATAGGAGCGAGCGACTGTACAACCTCTGGGAAGGAGAATGGGTCGGGACAACAGTTCGCGAATTCGGGAAGCGTCGGCTTATGTAATGCATCAAAGGCTGTGATAGCCTCCATCGAGTCAAAGCCAAGTCAAAGCCTCGAAGTCATTTGAAGGCGATCCATACATCTTCAACCATCCAGAAAGCAATTCCCGAAATCCAGGCTCTACCATTATTTCTATATTTTTTGAACGGCGACGATAGGCTCACTGGGATCTCGAACTCGACCATTTAGGTCATGACACGTACGCGTTGGTGATGCACGATCACTGCCAGGATCTCAATGAGGCCTGATACCGATGCCAAGACTTCCAGAAGGACAAAGCAAATCTTTGTTGTGACGCTAGGTGTGAGAAAGGCCGCAAAAGTTCGCTTTCGCTCCTGTGCTCACATTATTTCAGAGACAGCCTGTCGAATGAAGACCCACGGTGTTCCAGGACCTCATCCCGATACAGAATTATGCCGTTTGTATGTGGATAGAGAGGTTTTTGACAGAGCTCAGGAATGTGAGTGACTGATGTACGCCGCAGTCAATTCCCCAGTTGACGTAAGTGTAGCAACAGCTCGTATTTCATCTATTGCCTGCCGTGTTTTTCAATCTCGGACACCGACATCGTGGATCTGCAACGCTTTCTACCTCTTCGAACGATATGACCCTGCTATCCTCAACCGTAATACGTTTTCCCTGTAGCGACGGCTTTTCCCTATTATCTGGCGCTCACATCAACGTGACTTTCCAGGATATATGAAGGAACATGGTCATCGACATCGTCTCACCTATCACCAACCGACATTACTCGCTCCAAATACTCGATAAACTTCTGACTTCTTCCGGATCCTGTGGGGACGATTGATGGCACTAAGGCCTCCAACGAATATATACTTGCCTTACCTGGGTCCCTGCATGCAGGTACCTGCCTGTTTTTTTCAGCCAAAATCCCATACTTGTACTTGGCAAGTACAGGTACTTACTTGCCTATACTTGCCTAAATACCCCCTATTTACTAGTAGAAATAGCAGGCAGGTACCTGCCTAAATGTCCAGCCACTAATCTCGTACCTGCCTACGGTGTATTAGGCAGGTACCCTTGGCAAGTATACTTGCGGATATCCTTAAATGGGGTATATTCGTTGGAAGCCTTAGATGGAACTCCTCTTGGGAAAACGCCAGAGTCTGTGAGACAAGACTCATCGAAATCAACCCAATTTATCGTTCATGGACCGTTACATCCTCCTCGTCATCATAGGAGTATTCGTCTCTCTTCCTGTCTCCTGAGGATTGGTTTCGACTAACGGGCGCCTATTCCCCTTTCGTCTCTGCTTGACTCTCAGTAGCTCTCTCAGTCCGTGCTATGGTTCCTGGGATAGTTACCGGCGCATACAGCCAGAGCATCCGTGCATAGCCTCTCACGCGGTCTCACGCCCCGAAGATCCATGCAGTATCACTTTGAAACCTTGGAAAGGAGTATCCCTTATCGACACACCTTAGCCAGCGCGGCGTAATCCAGACAAAGCAGCGATGGCGATTCCTCTTTTGGGTTGATCTCTCACCCCCGATACCCAAAGTTTGCACGAACGATGTGATAGAACGACGGCTTCCATGTAGGAGCGCTTCTGCCGAAGAATACACCTTGGACGGTTTCAGAGATTACTGAATGGCTCTCATATCCCTTGGCGTCATGAAAATCTCACGACTTAGATGTCATTTGGAGATGATATTGCTGCGTACCTTTTTTGGCGAACCATCGCGCGCATCATGCGCAGACCCATCCTAGAAGGCACTCCGAGTTACTTGGCAGAATAATCTCTTATGAACCATTCTGCAATCGTCGAAGGATGATGAATTACCTTGGAGTATCAAATAAGCTGCGCAGCAAATATCCAAGACTCTTTGAACTTCTCCAAATACTCATATCCAGCCTCCACTTTTTCCTCGAGTGGTCCATGAAAAAGCCATAGAACAGTGTCAGCGAGTCTCGCTCCTCATGTATCCATGCGTCTCTCTCTCGTATAGTTTTCATACTTAAAAGCGCAAGGCTGCCGGAGTGACGAAGAGATTTTCTCCTGCGTACTGGCACGATGTTTACGCGTCCCTTCGACGATCATCGGACCCGGAGCTCTCCACCAATAACAGAGCAACTGAATTGCCCTGACCGCCCGTTCCGATCTGAGTGACTTAACGAGGGTTCTGCGCAGCCGCAGCCCGCAGTGACAAAGCACGTGTTGTTTGTTTGCTCCTCTTGCTCAGTTAAAGACAACCGTCAGCAGTGTTGTCTTTCTCCATCATCTGTCTTTCTGATATCATGAGTGTGAATGCTGTCCCCGATAAACTTGCAAAGGATTTGGAGGCGTACTCCGACGGGGACGTCCCTGTCCCTATGGCTGCTGGTCCGCCGAAGAGACGTCGTCGTTTCCGAGCCCATGCTTTGATTGGTATCATTGGTATTTTCTTCGTTGGGTCTTGGGTCTTTCGCAACTGCACACACCGTGGCGGTATTCTGGAATTGGTGATTCAATTACTGTCGCCCCATACTCTGGTGACTGATTTGTTCAGATTGATACAGATGGTCCCCAGTGCACGAGCGAATGGTCCGAAGATGGAGGCTTCAAGGTCGGTACTCTCAGGTCTGCTATGAGCTGAACCCTCAGAATTTTATAAATTTCTAGTGGCCCTGGCAACCCTTCACAAGCAGGACTATCAACTACCTCCCCGCCGGCACCTCGAACATATTTCTCGAAGCCAACCACGCCTCTCGCGGCAGGGTGACGGTGCGGACCTCAGACTTTCTGCAGGTTCCCTTAATCGTCACAGTCGCCACGCATTACTCTCGCAAGGCGAGAGATAAAGCCAGCGCGTGCCAGGTTACCCGAAGCGAAGGCACCAGTGGCGTTTTGATCCATGTGAGAATTTCCCGAGGATTTTTTTTTCGGGACACATATCTGATTTGAGTATTAATATCATAGACTCCTTTCTCGACGGGCGGTCGTGATAATTTCATCAGCTATCATTCTTGGGTCACTTTCCCTTCTCCGAAAGCTGTCAACAGGACCGATCATATCACGCAATTTGGATCTTTCGAGACTAAGACCAATGTCTTTGAACATCACTTCATGCCCATAGTCAATGAAACCCTCTCTTTCGATCGTCTCCAAATTTCGACTACCAATGCGCCCATCACTAGTGTTCCGAGGTCCAGTCACGACTGGACTTTTGACCTCCGGAGGGTGCGACTGGCAACTGCCAGTCCGGTTGCCGTCCAAAATTTGGTGTGACTGGCAACTGCGACTGCGGTTGCGGTCCGGCGACCGGTCACGGCTG